>JAQZBX010045994.1:0-20892 GCA_029593785.1 Cabassous unicinctus | reverse complement strand
TTCCTTTTCATAACTGGTTAAGTTTTCAGAAGCTGTTTTTATAACTTCTAGGCACAGATAGCCCCAAAAGGAGTCCTAAATTAGATGTCAAGAGAAAATTATAGTCTGTTTACCTGGAGGAAATTAAAGTAAAATTGATCAGCACTAATTGTTGTAGAAAGCAGTAGATAAGATTGTGGCCTCTTTTTAAATTCAAGCCTTTCAACTTATTAGTTACACTGAGAAAATTAAATAGCAGGTCTATGTCTCACTTTCCTCATCATTAAAATGGAGATAAAATAGGACCTAGCACTCCAGTTGAGCAATTGGTTAGCGCATGTTACTTATAGGAGATAAAATAGTACCCAGTATATAAGACTTTGAATTTTAAACAAGTGAATGGATATGAATATATTCTTAGAAAAATGCCTCTAACAGAGGGAGTCCTTCATAAATATTTAATATGAGTATTTTTGACTCAGAACTTATGGATTCTTCAACATGCTAAAGCATGTATTTTCCCAATCTGCCTTTACAATGCCTCTAAGATATTAGATATCATTATCCCCATTCTGTGGAGGAAGGGTGGGAGTCACAGAGGATAAGGCAGCTGGCTCAAGTTTGCAAAAGAGGTGAGTGGCTGGAGAGGTAGTGAAGTTTGTCTAAATTCTAAAACCTCAGTTTGTTTCACTACAGAAAAGGACTGGAAACTGTGCAGAGAATACATCACTCAGAAAGCTTTACGGGATCTGGAGGCCTAGAACCACCAGTTGCATTGCTCCTCAATACTGTTGTGGAGAGATGGGCCCCCCTTCCCAAACTTGGGATTCAGTCTGGCTAAGATTTACGCAAATTTCAAATTTTTTTTTTTTTTTTTAATTAGACAGGTGACAACATTAAGAAAGAGAAAAATGTATTTAAAATTAAAAGAAAAGAGAACACTAAAAACTAGAAGGAAAACAAAAAGTAAAAGCAATATTTTAGCAAAGGACAAAAGGACAAAGCTGTGTCTCCAGAGACCCTTAATCTGCCAACTTCACTTCCTTCTTACTAGTTTTTTACTATTATTCTCTCACAAATGATGTTTTTTTCCCCTCCATTTCTGACTCAAACCAATGTTTTTCATTTAATAGTCTTCAAGATGAAAACAAACTGACAGGTCCTCTTTTTAAAATCATTAAAAGTGCTGCTATTATTATGCCTTCAGAAACAGAGGGTCTCAATCTGGGAAGCTGCACATTTTTATTAGAGGATCATATTTATACTTTTGAAAACACAATAAAAAACTGCATAAATGCATTTAAAATATCGTGCTTACCACCTGAAGTAACAAGATAATTTAGGGGAAACAAGTTACACTTGTTTCCATTTGTTTGTTTTTGACTAATGAGAAAGTAATTTCTTCTCTACCTTTATTTTTTAACTATTCAAAGTTCATGTTCATTTCCAAAGCCGTTTTAATAATTTCAATGGACTTAATATTTACAGCAACCCGAAAGAAAGCTATGACACATTATGTTAACCTGAAACCCCAAAACATAGCACACATGCTGATTTGATGAGAAAACCCCAGCTTCTAAAAAAAGATATTATGAGAAGGTACTTCCTTAGAAAGGCTATGTTTCTCCAGTCAAAAGACTACAGGACCAGCGTTTTCATTTCACTCATTGTGCCATGCAACTAAGCGTCTACTTATTGTGGTACTTTTGCCATCAAATAAGTTGGAACAGACAAAATATTTTAGACAAGAGACCCTTTACATTAATAATTGGCATATTCAACACTCTGGAATGGCTAATAGAGATACTGGTTGTTTTGTTTGTTTGTTTTTGCTTTAGTGATTTGGAAATAATATTCTGTTGTCAAAAATATAGGGAAAAAAGTGACTTTCCCAATCATGCTATAATCTTATAAGCAAGTTCTTTGCATTTAATGTAATTTATGATATTCTTTCCTTAAGCTTAAGAATATTTTACTATAATCATTATAAACATAATATGCCTGTTCTGAATTTCACATCATTTGTGTTCCCTACAAGATAAAGTCCAACTTTATTTCTCTGGCAAATTCAATGTTCCCCGAACATTATTTATTCAATAAATATCTATTGAGTACATATTTTCCCTCCAGATCTCTTTGGCCAATAATGTTATTGTATCTATTATATACCCTCAATCTTCAAGGCAGTTGTAAAATATTAATGAACAAAGCCAACACACATCCTCTGCAATTATGGATCTTACATTCTAGCAGAGGGAAGACAGGGAAATAATAAATATAAAAACATAAGTAAAGTGCATAAAGTTAATAAGTGATATGAAAACACCAAAACACCAGCTAGTACCTTCAAATTTTCATATTGTCACTTTACACTTAATTCTCATTCAGAAAACGAAGTAAGATTACCTGAAGTAACCAAAATGCTTCATGATAATATAACTAAAGGAGAACTTAGCAATGAAAGCATAACTATTCCACAATCCTAGCTAACCGCACCCTTGGTGGTATCTACTGCCCTGAGTACTGACTGTTGTTCATATCCTGGAAGCGGAATAAAGGACTTTCACCACCGCTCACTTTTGTATAAATCCAAAGGCTGGCTCTACACAAAAATCGTTCATGTTTTTCCCTGCTTCTTGCATCCTGCTTGGTGGTGGTGAAACACTGCAGAAGTAGCCAAGGCTGACACCACGGCATTTTCACAATAATTACTTTTTTTTAGCCTCTGTCCTTCTCTATGTGAAAAACCACTAATTTTCTTTTTATATCAAAGTTTGGAGCACATTGCCATTACTATGATGAGAAATCCCATACCAGTGCAGTATCAGGAAACAAGTTGGATTCTCTCAGGGAAGAGGGAGTTGTACATAAGCAGTTTGCCCTTCAACAGTCTGTTCAATCTTACTCCTGATGCTTCTGGTCTCTGACAAATTCTAGATAGAGCTATAAAAATAAAACTTACCGTTGCTTTGTACTCTTTCAGAGAAATATATGCTATCCACTGGCTAAAAAAAAAAAAAGCAAACTTCCTTCAAAGCAGCCTCAACTATCAAATTGAAAACACAAGGCTTTCCAAAGTCACAATATCTCATCACACCAAACACGGATTCCACTGACTGGCTGGGAACCTTTCTTCTACCTCACCATGGAGGAAAAATAGCAGCAATGTCTTCATTACTACAGGGAAGAGTTACTACTCATAAGCATGAACTGATGAAACATCTTTTATATCTATGTCTTTTTTCTTTGTAATATGAACTTCAGGAAAATTAAATTTCATTATTTTTTTCAGATATATTCTCCTTTCTAGATGACTTTACATTTTTTTAAAATCTCAGTATATGCTTTTTTAAATCAACTTTATTGATACATATTAATAAAGCATACAATTCATCTAAGGTGTACAATCAATGGTATTTGCTATAATCACATAGTTCTGCATTCATCACTTCAATCATTATTAGAGCATTATCATTATTTCAATAATAATAATAAACAAAAAAAAAACAGACAAAGAAACAAACAAGAAAATTCCTCACCTCACAATCTCTCTATGCTTCCCCCACTGTACATAGCTGCTGTTTCTGGCTATTCTATCCAAAGTGTTAATCAATGGCTTTTAGTATAATCACAATGTTGTAAATTCATCATCTTAAAAATTCTAGAACAATTTCATTACTCCAAAAAGAAAGACTCCAAACCACTTAGCATTCCTTCCTCAGACCGACATAACAACTAATCTTTCATCTTTATGAATTGATTTATATTTACATTTTATATAAATGGAATCATATAATATGTAGTACTCTTATCTAGACTCCTTCACTTAGTATGTTTTGTGTTTTTTTTGGCTGATATTAACATTGTGTAGTATTAACTTCTATTTGTTCAGCTTCAAGGAAAAATGGTCTTATATTTGCAATTCTACCCATATTCATATTTCACATAATTACATTTCACATAATATATTTATCTCATAATAGGGAAATCAAACAGTATTTGTCCTTTTGTGTCTAGCTCACTTCACTCAACATAATGTCTTCTAGGTTCATCCATGCTGTCATATGTTTCACGACTTCATGTCTTCTTACTGCTACATAATATTCCATGGTGTGTATACTCTACAATTTGTTTATCCTTTTAACAGTTGATAGACACGTGGGTTGTTTCCAACTACTGGCTATCATGAATAACGCTGCTATGGATATAACTTGCAAATGTCTGTTCATGTCTCTGGTCTCAGTTCTTCTGGATATATACATAGCAATGGTATTGACGGGTCTCATGCAAGTCTATATTCAACTTCACTGCCAAACAGTCCTCCATAGTGGCTGTACCATTCTACATTCCCACCAACAGTGAATAAGTGTTCCTATCTCTCCACATCCTCTACAACATTTACAGTTTTCCGACTTTTAACAGTGGCCTGTCTAAGAGTTGTGAAATGTTATCTCATTGAACTTTTGATTTGCATTTCCCTAATCGCTAGTGATGTTGAACATCTTTTCATGTGTTTCTTTGCCATTTGTATTTCTTCTTTAGTCAGTTGTCTTTTCTAGTCTTTTGCCCATTTTCAATCGAATACTTTGTCTTTTTATTGTCAAGTTGTACATTTTCTTTGTATATCATGGATATTAAACCCTTATCATTTATGTGATTGCCAAATATTTTCTCCCATTAAGTTGACTGCCTTTTCATCCTTTTGACAAAGTCCTTTGAGTTACAAAGTGTTGAATTTTGAGGAGGTCCATTTATCTTTTTTTTCCTTTGGTTGCTCATGCTTTGGGTGTAAGGTTTTAAGAAACTACTGCCTATCACAAGATCTTGAAGACGTTTTCCTACATTTTCTTCTAGGAGTTTTATAGTGGTTGTTTTTCTATTTAAGTCCTTGACCCATTTTGAGCTAATTTTTATATAAGGTGTGAGATAGGGGTCATCTTTCTTTCTTTTCAATATGGCTATTCACTTCTCCCAGCACCATTTGTTGAATAGACTGTTCTGGCCCAGCTGGGTGGGCTTAATATCCTTGTCAAAAATCAATTGACTGTAGATGTGAGGGTCAATTTCTGAGTTCTTGATTTGGTTCCGTTGGTCAATCTGTCTATTTTTATGCCAGTACCAGGCTATTTTTAGCACTGTAGCTAAGTAATATGATTTAAAGTCTGGAAGTGAGAGTCTTCCAACTTCATCCTTTTTTTTTAAAGACATTTTTTGCTATTTGGGGTCCCTTACCCTTCCAATGAATTTGATTATTGGCTTTTCGATTTCTGCAAAAAAGGCTGTTGGGATTTTTATTGGGATTGCATTGAATCTGTAAATCAGTTTTGGTAGAATTGACATCTTAATGATCTTTAGCCTTCCAATCCATGAACATGGAATGTCCTTCCATTTATTTGTCTTCTTCAGTTTCTTTTAGCAATGTTTTATAGTTTATGGATACAGGTCCTTTAAGTCCTTGGTTAAATTTATTCCTAAATATTTGCTTGTAGTTAGTATTATAAATGGAATTTTTTTCTGATTTTCTTCTCAGATTGCACCTGAGTAGTGTATAGAAATGCTATTGAATTTGCCTTGTATCTCGCCACTTTGCTGAACTTGTTTATTAATTCTAGTAGCTGTGTTGTGGATTTTTCAGGATTTTCTAGATATAGGATCATGTCATCAGTGAATAATGAAAGTTTTACTTCTTCCTTTCCTATTTGGGTGCCTTTTATTTCTTTGTCTACCCTAATTGCTCTAGCTAGAACTTCTAGCACAATATTGAATAATGGTGACAGTGGGCATCCTTGTCTTGTTCCTGATCTCAGCAGGAAAGCTTTCATTCTTTCACCATTGAGTACAATGCTAGCTCTAGATTTTTCATATATTCACCTTAACATCTTGAGAAAGCTTCCTTCTATTCCTATCTTTTGGAGTGTTTTTATCAAGAAAGGGTGCTATATTTTGTCAAATGCCTTTTTGTATCAATCGAGAGGATCGTGTGATTTTTCTTCTTCAATTTATCAATGTGGTTTATTACACTAATTGATTTTCTTGTGTTGAACCACCCTTGCGTACCAGGGATAAAACCCATTTGATCGTGGTGTATAGTTCTTTTAATATGTTTTTGGATTCTGTTTGCAAGTATTTTATTGAGGATTTTTGTGTCTATATTCATTAGAGATATTGGTCTGTAATTTTCTTTTTTTGTAGTATCATTACCTGATTTTGGTATTAGGGTGATGTTGGCTTCATAGAATGAGTGTGGTAGCATTCTTTCCTGTTCAGTATTGAAGTCTCCAGCTTTTATTGTAGAGACATCTATTTCTCCCTTGAGCTTTGCCAGTGTGTGCCTCATGTATCGCAGGGTTCCTGAGGTTAGGTACATAAATATTTAGAATAGTTATTTCTTTTTGTTGAATTGCCACTTTTATTAATATAAAGTGACCTTCTTCATCCCTTACAACAGTTTTGCAATTAAAATCTATCTTGTCCGATATTAGTATTGCTACTCCAGCTCTTTTTTGGTTACTATTTGCATGGACTCTCTTTTTCCAACCTTTCACTTTAAACCTGGTTGTGTCCTTACATCTGAGGTAAGTCTCTTGTAGACAACATATAGATTGATCATAGTTTTTAATCCATTCTATCAGTCTATGTCTTTTGATTGGGGAGTTCAATCCATTAATATTCAATGCTATACTGTAAAGGCATTACTTACTTACCCGTTTTGACCTTTGGCTTTCAGTTGTCATATCATACTATGGTCTTTTTTTAACCCTTTCTAATAGTCTTCGTTTCTACACTCTTCTCCATGTCTCTCACCTTTTTTTTTTTTTTTTTCCTTTCAGGCTGCAGCACTCCTGTTAGTACCTCTTGTAATTCTAGTATTTTGGTAACATATTCTATCAGTTTTTGTTTGTCTGTGAAGACTTTGAACTCTCCTTCATTTTTGAAGGAGAGCGTTACTGGATACAGAATTCTTGGCTGGCAGTTTTTCTCTTTCAATACCTTAATACATCACACCACTTTCTTCTCTTCTCCATGGTTTCTGATGAGAGGTCAGCACTTAATCTTACCGACTTTCCCTTGTATGTGATGCTTTGCTTCTCTCTTGCTGCTTTCAAAGTCTTCTCTTTATCTCTGATATTTGTCATCCTGAATAGTATGTGTCTCAGGGTAAGTCTATTCATGTTTATTCTGTTTGGGGTATGTTGTCTTTCTTGGACATTGATGTTTATGTCTTTCATAAGGGTAGGGAAGTTTTCAGACATTATTTCCTCAAATATTCTTACTGCCCCTTTTCCATTCTCTTCTCCTTCTGGGATGCTGATAATACATATGTTTTTGCATTTTGCATTGTCATTCAATACCCTGAGACCCTGTTCCATTTTTTCCATTCTCTTCTCTTTCTGTTCTCCTGTCTTTTCCAGTTCAGATGTTCTATCTTCAAAATCACCAATTCTGTCTTCAAGCATTTCAAATCTGCTCTTATGTGCCTCTAATGTATTTTTAATCTCATCCATCATGTCTTTCATTCCCATAAGGTGAGTTGCTTTCCTTTGCAGACATTCAAATTGTCTTTATGCTCACCAAGTGTCTTCTTAATATCCTTCATCTCTTTAGTCACATTTTAATTCTTTAAAATGATTTATGAGAGTTGTGTGATTATCATTGATTAATTGCCTCAAATCCTGAATCTCTTCAGGATATTAGGTTTGCTCCTTTTGCTGGGCCATCTCTTCCTGTCTCCTAGTATGGCTCGTAATTTTTTGCTGATATCTAGACATCTGATATGTTGTTGAATTTACTCTGATGGCCATTTTCTCTCTCTTGCCTATTGTTATTATTTTTTTCACAGCTCTTTGATATCTGGTTCAACTTTTCCTAAATCTTTAAAATTGCACAGCTTAAGTTACCAAAAACTGTGCCAGGGACTCGCTAAAGGAGTGCAGACTTTCTCCCAGGGGTGACGTAAAGGGAGCTTTAAAAGCAATTTCTGTTCATGTAATTTCCAGACTGGCCAGCAGATGGGGCTTGTTGACACACGGTTCCACAGAGATGTATCTCTTAGCATTTCTTTGTTTTTGTCTGGCCAAAGCTGAGATTCAAAGTGGGCTCTGCTGGCTGACTTCACTGAAGAAAAGCCCCCGGACTCCCATTCCCTTTTCCCTTGTAACAGCTGGCAGTGAGGGATATGTCTGCTACCCTCTCAGTCATCTTCAATGCCCCATGGGTTTTATCGCCACTGAATATCTCAGGGGTGGAGAAGGGGAGCCCTTCCTGGTGGCAGCCAGGAGGTTTAGTAACTCACAGTTTGTTGTTTTGTCTTCTTTGTCTCTCTGTCCCTCAGCCTCCTGAGAGTTGTGAAGCCCTCTCCTGGTCTGCTGACCCCCAAAGCAGGTCCCTCTGGCAACTTAAGACTCTTTCTCCATTGTTTTTGTGACACCGCTTAGCCTGATCTGCTAATTCGATGCCATGTTCCCCTGAGTATATGTTTTTAAATATAAATATAAATTTATATTTAGATATTGCTTTTACATTACATACTTTCATATAAAGAAATCTATATAAAGGAAAACTTTGTATTTATATATACATTTTTATATACTGATATCATCTTCCACTTATTTTTTTTTCAGTGATGATCTTAATTCTGATTCAAAGACAGGAATGATCATGTCGTAGGTAGCTCTAGGTAAGGGCACTTAAGTAATCTATGTTGTTTTATATCACTGTGAGTCTAGGGTCTGTCCAGCCTGGTCCAGCCAAACCAGGCTTACTTGGTCTCTGCTGGAGCTTATGGCTTGTTCACATGCCACAATGTGCCTCGGCTTCCCATTTTAAAATGTGTGTTTTCTCTTCTATAAATACTGTAAGTTTGGTGGAACATCATAAAGTTGATGGAAATAGTTTTTTAAATGAGGAAGAGAAGAAAAAATCCACAAGACATTGTATTACCTCACAATTTTGAACATTTAATATATATAATCAACAGTTGTAAATATTAAAAGATTGATTTAATTCAAAACAAGTTTCCTCAAACCATGTGACACACATAAGGCAAATCTAGGCTTAGATATTCTCCTACTATGAACTTTGATGGGCCTTTGACAAACCACATCAGTGTCTTAACATGTCTGTAGGAAAACTACCATTTTTCTAAATGGTAGTTTTAATTAGAAAACTCTAAACAGAAAACAAATTACTGACAAATATAATTTGGCTATTCAATTTACACTTTAAAATTGTGTAGCATTAGAGAGATCCAATATTCAATTTGACAAACAACAGATATAAGCCATGTATCATAATTATCTAGCAGTACAAGTTGGATCCATAAAGTGTCGATAAATAAAAAAAATTTAAAAGGGAGTAGAAATTCAATACCTATATTTGCTTTTGCAATCATCATAGATTTTCTTTTTAGTGTTTATACATACATTTACTCAATAAGAATTTATCGTATATTTAGTATATGTCAGATACTATGTTTCTATTGCAGAAATAAACAATTCTGTTTTCTTCCAATAGCTTTATTATTGATCAAGCACCATGTTTCATAGTTTTTATTTAATGTCATGGTAATATTGCAAGATGCCTTAGTAAAATAATTCCAAGCTAGGGCAGCATCAAATTTTAATTGCCAATTCAATGGGATTGTCATCCACTCTATGTGTCTGACTATCATCTAAATACTAGTCTTAGGCATAAGTACAGTTAGCACAATTTCTTAGAGAAATCAGAGGAAAAACCTTAGTTTGAAAGGAGCAAGCATTCTGAAATGGGGAAAGCCCAAGCACAATTTTATCTGTAGGGTATTTAACTTAGAATAACCAAGAAAATTTATAATTGACTAAAAGCTCAGGAGAGCACATGTATAATTTTAAAAGCAAATTTGAGGAACTGCCAAACTGTCCTCCATAATGGTTGTACCATTCTATATTCCCACTAGCAGTTGGTGAGTGTTCCCATTCCTCCACATCCTCTCCAACACTTGTAGTTTTTTGTTCTCTTTTTTTTTAACAGCAGCCAGTCTAATAGGGGTAAGGTGATAGAATTACCATACGATCTAGCAATCCCACTACTAGTTATAGACCCAGAACAATTCAAAGCAGGGACATGAAAACATATATCTATACCAATGGTCATAGCAGTATTATTCATTATTGCCAAAAGTTGGAATCAACCCAAGTGTCCATCAACAGATAAGCAAAATGTGGTATATACATACAATGGAATATTACTCAGCTGTAAGAAGGAATGAAGTTTTGACACACATGACAACATGGATGAATCTTGAAGATCTTATGTGGAGTGAAATAAGCCAGTCACTAAAGGACAAATACTGCATGACCTCACTGATATGACCCAAGCATACTGAGCAGACTCACAGATATAGAGTCTCAAAGACAGGTTTCCAGGAGACAGAAAGGGAGTAGAGTGTGGCAAGCCAATGCTCAATCTGGACAGAACCTATGATATGGTGGAAGGGGGTGGTTTGGCAGTGGATGGGGGTGATGGCGGTGCAGGGATATGAGTGGGGTCCAGAGTGCTGGAGTGTGAGGGTGAGCAGGGCTGGAGGGGTGGGTTGGGCTATTGATGGAACTGGGGGGGGGCAGCTGGAGGAAGGAACAGGTGAACTGTGGGAAGGTGGAGGTCTGTGGTTGAAAATAAAATTGTGATAATGTTCTTTTGGCAAATACGGCAGGGGAGAGTCACTGGTACAGGGTGTCAGTGGTGGGGGACGTGTGAGAAAGGGTGCATCTGGGGCATGCTTCTATGGAATATGAATGCGTTCATCTTATCATAGGGTGTTATCTCAGTGGGTGGAGACCCACACAATAAACAACAAAATATTAAAGTCCCATTCTGAGGAGTCTTGCCACATTCTCAAATAGAGGGGCAACAATAGCTCAAGTACATAGGCAGTGCATAATAAAAGAAAACAGACGAATATGTCAAGCCCTCAATATTAATGCATGTTACTATAAAATTTATTCCTGTAAAATTAAAACTTAACCTAATAATAACTATTGCCTCCTTGTTACTCAAATGTGGCCTCTCTCTAAGCCAACTCAGCAAATAAACACATACCTTTCCACCCCACCCCCCAGTAAGGGACATGACTCCCAGGGATAAGACTCCCTGTCACTGAGGGATTAATACCAAGTACCAACCAGCAATGCATTTGGAAAAAGACCTGAAACAAAGGAGGAAACATCAACACAAAAGAGTTTTTATGACTAAGAGTTTTTTCAAAATGAGTTGGGAGGTCATTCCAGAGGTTACATTTATACATGTCTCGGGCAGATCTCATTAACTTCCCCTGTGAACAAAGCCTCAAATAGAGGGCTCTAGAGCCATCTGGACACTATAGACAAGGCACACCACCCCTTGAAATCAGCACCCTGTTGGTGGGTCTTACCTTGAAATACATGACAACCTATTTCGTCAATGTAACAGAGTTAAAATCATGTTTAATTTCCCTACACATAATTATTCTACCCTTTCATTGAGCTTATAATTAGCACTATGCCCATTAAATATATGTCTCAGAGACTTAAATCTTCCTTTGCCAGTTGAGCTCTGAATCTCAGAAGAGTTGCAGCCAACACCTCTTCTTCAGGTCATCGGAATCACCCAGGACAACTAACAAAATGATAATGATGGACAACTCCCATCCCAAAAAACAGAAAGTAGCTACAGCTGCAAGCCACAAAGTTATTTCCATCTGCCCCATAAGATCTAAGCCCGCTCTCAATCTGAGGCAGAACGGGTGTCACAATCCCAAAATATTCCAGGTCGAAGAACGAACAAACATAAGGGGGAATGCAACCATGGACAAAGTAAACTTATTCATATTGTAGTACTGGAAGAACATATAACATTGTTATAAGATAGTGGCTACCAGAGGTTCTGGGCTGGGGGGGGGTGGTGAGGGGAGGGAATAATGGGTAGAACATAGGGCATTTTTAGGGCCTTGGAATTAAGAGTAAACAACAATGTAAACTATAGATCTTGGTTAGTAGCAATCCTTCAATATTTATTCATCAATTGTAACAAATGTACCACACAATTGTAAGATGATATTAATAGGGGAAGATGTGGGAGGGGGAGGGGTATATATGGGAATCCCTTATACTTTTGACGTAACTTCTTGTAATCTAAAACCTCTCTAAAAATAAAGTTTATTATATTTTAAAAAAGGAAGTTTGAAGGAGAGTTCTTTGTGATGTCATTCTATGCTCTATGAAACAGCAGGAAAAGAGACATAGAATTAAAACATCTTGAATATTTGGATGTTTGCAAGTTATAACACTGAATTGAGAATGTAAAATTTTGAATATTTAACACATTGAAAGCAAAAGAAATTCAAATTATTGTTATGAAAAGACTTTTTAATAAAGAAACAATATTGTATTTACTATCAATCAATACATTGCAAATTCCTTAACAATCATTAAGGCCCTGTAACAGAAAAAATAATGACTATCATATGAGAATTATTAATTTGAAGAATAAAATACATACTAATCAAAACAAATGAACAGTATTATGTAATATGCAATAGGATTAAAGGAGATTCTTCTACAATAGTACGGATGGAAGTGTCATTGAAAACTAGAGTGACAAAAATCATTTCATGAAGATAATGGGAATTTCATAGGTCACTGACGTCTGAATAAGATCCAGGTAGGAAACAGGAAGAGGTAAAGTTATTCCAAGTATGAGAAAATAGGGTTACCAAATGGCAGAAAAGGGATAAAAATAAAAACAAGGTTACCTAGAGAGAGAGTCAACTTAGTGGACTATCAGATGACAAGTTTGAAAGTATATGTAATAACCAAATCATATGGGGCCATAATATCTAGGCTAACAACTTGTTTTTTTTTACTGGACATTAATAGTGACAGTGACATGGGTTTTTTTGTATTTTATTTAGTTTTTATTTTATGTTTAAACAAAGAAGATCCAAAGATCTTATGCATATTAACTTGATAGAAATACGTTCAATGGTTAGGAGGCGGGGTGGGAATGGGATGAATAAGAGACTGACTAAGTGCTAATGAATGCTATAATCATTTAAGTTATATCCTCTTTTTCAACTCACCTAGCAGAGTTGATTAATATTTGCAGGTCAGATACCAACATTAAGAACAGTATAAGTGGGGAGCGGATGTAGCTCAAGCGGTTGAGCACCTGCTTTCCACATATAAGGAACCGGGTTCATCCCAGTACCTCCTAAAAATAAAAACAAATAACAAAGAAACAAACAAAAATGCTATAAGGGAAGCTGATGTGGCTCAGTGGTTGAGTGACACCTCATATACAAGGTCCTGGGTTCAATCCTCAGCCCAAGTACCTCAAAAAAAAAAAAAGAAAAAGAGAGAAAGAAAAGAAAAAGAACAATATCAGTTGTTCTTATGTCATTCCTTATAAAATACAGTGTTATTTTTGTAAAATTCTTTTATAGCTATCAATAATAACACAATAGAGTGATTAGATTCTTTGAGTGACAAACATAATTTATTAATAATATATTTTCTTATTCATTAAGGCTATGCTTTATGAGAAAGAAATAAGCCAAAATAGTCCCTTCCTACAGTTATCTAATTTTATAGCATATCCTTGCATTCCAAAATTAACAAAATGAAAATTAATTATTTTCTCTTATACAGTGCCTGTGTCCACTACATGGCATGGTAACCATCCAAGAGTTCAGTTATTCTGACTTTAAAAAACTGATTTATAACCTTAAAAATATTATTTTCTACTGTTATACAGTACATACAAACTGCCTGCATAATATTCTTTATCTTATTAATATGATATTGACATTATATTTTATGTCTATAAAAATGGAGTGGGCATTCTAATGATCAGTGTGCATTTTCCTGAGATTTAAAAAAAATTGTTATAGTTCCTTTAAAGCTGGTTATTATTTTAAGGTTACTTTCCTATTTATCAATTTTCCAAAAAGTCAAGAATGGAAAATATTCATTTCCCAACACACTACAGCAAGAAAATTTATAGTTAGAAGAGATAATTTTATTTTAATCTTTCTAATTTCAAGGCTTTTTCACTTAAGATTTCTTCAAACTGGAATAATTCCTGATTCCCTGTATTTACCACCACCAGCAGCTATTTTATTTTATTGTTATCAAATTTTATTTTTTGTACATTAATTTATTTTTACCTAGGCATTCCATCCTACTTTAGATTTCAATGTAAGAATCTGTTCCTTATTAAGTCCTCTATATCACTTGCTATAATTTTTCACAGCCTTTCCTTTTTTTCAGAGAACATGTCTCAGTTTATAATTACATGCTTATCAGTGGGTACTTTGAAAAGTTTGTGTTTCACACCAGAGAACAGCAACTACTATTATCTAACCCCACACCCAAACTTTGAATGTGAGAACCAAGCACAGTTCCTGGTACAGATCATCATTTTATGTGTTGAATAAATTTATAATTTTTAAATTATTTTTATTTATTATACAAAATTGGCATTTATACACAATGGCTTATCCTTTATACTAATTAAAGTTGATGGTTTCTGGTAGCATCTGTAAACATATATACATAGAATTAAAATTTATCAATTATTCCTATAACATTAGTTGCATAGGCAAAGACAGATAATTGACAAACACTAATGAAGTCTTATTTCCCTTGAGATATATATTCATTAAACAAGGGCACTTGAAATTGTCAAATTTAAAATATATGCTTATATAAGAATGACATACTCATGTACTCATTAAACAAGTACCAAATTCTAACTTCTAAATCAAAATTGTATGGTTATGTAATATAGAAGCTATTGGGGTAATTTTTGTTTCTTTGAACCAATTAAATACATCTCTGCTCAAAATTGGCCCCTGTTTTTGAGTACACGGGTATTGTCAGAGCTCTGTTAATACATTTAGTAAGCTATATAATTTATAGTTTTAGTATCTGTCCTCAGGAAAAATCATTAAAAGGAAGTGAACCTGAGCAATAAACGAATATATTTTTTGTTGAAATGGTAAAAGTAATGGAAAGTGACTAATAAGTACTTTCTTTAAGAAGGATTTTTTGGAAAATAAAAACAAAGTCTTGAGCAAAGCATGTATTGGAATATAAATTCTAGATTTTTGCAATAATTTAGTCCAATTAAGTAATAATGACTAAAAAGTAAGTTTTCCCTTTAGAATTATTGCTGAAGTTTAAAGGTTCAAGTTTTTAATTACTACTCATAAAGTATGCAGTATACTTTTCAAAACTATGAAAAATCCAATATTTTACATGATTCACCAAGATACTCTTCTTAGAAAAATTATCATTAAAAGACTAGCTTTCATACAAATTAATGGCTAGAAACTTTTTTCCCCATTTTCCAGTCTCAGAGACTGTTGAATAAATCAGAATCGGGAGTCTTCTGTGTATGAAAAGAAGTAGAAGTCTTAAGATTAAAAACTTACTAATGTGATACCCATGGGCAAAGATGAAATCAGGTATGATTCTGATTTGCAGTTTTTATAATAACAAAGGTATAGTAGATGAGAGAAACAAAGAAGAAACAAATTCCATTCCTCAACCCACACTCACCATCCTGTCAGGTCAACATGTCTTTGAAAAGTACATTTTGCTAATGGTTTGTATACAGGAGATGTAGGAGGATTTAAAGATCAGATATAATTGTAGTAGAGTTCAAAATGAGTGGTGAGATACAGCAAAAATAAACTGGGTAGAGAATGTGTGTGTGTGCATGTGATTGTGTGTGTGTATTACATTGTATGTATTAAGTATAAGTTGCCACAATTTTTTAAGGAAGGGGTGAAAAACTCATAAGATTACAAAATTCTGGAAGATACTATAAATAAATGAAGCCGACAGACAAAATAGGGAGTTCTGGAGACCTTGTTAAATTAAAACTGATATAAACTTCTTTGTGGAAGTGCAAACCCAAGTTTTTAAAGTAAAATGTTATTGAAGTATATCATTCATATATAAACATACATAAACAAAAAGTGTATAGTAAAAGTGAATTCACAAAACAAACATCCATATCATTATACAAGGTTCCCATACATCTCCCCACCATTGATACCTTACATCGTTGTGAAACATTTGTTACAAACTCCCAAAATATTACTACTAACTATAGCGCATATCTTACATTTGATGTATTTTTTCCTCAACCCATCCGATTATTAACACCCTATTTTGTATTACATAGTTGTTATCATTCATGAGAGAATGTTCTCATATTTGTCCTGTTAACCATAGTCCATCTTTCACCGCTGGATTCCCTGTGTTATACGACCCCATGCTTTGTACAATCCATTCAAAGTGCACACTCAGTGGCTCTCACTTCCATCACAGGGTTGTGCTGTCATTTTTAAAATAATATCTTCCAATTTTTTAGATAAAGTAGAATGTCTAGATTTTAATGTGAAATTAAGCATTTTAAATAGTTTCAATTAAACTAGTTTTAAAGAAGTCTGTGTTAGTGCAACAATTTGAAACCTCTGACTTAACTGTCTGTCAGAGAACTGCCAATTACATAACCACAATTATTTTCTATATTCAAGTCCTATCACCATCTCCCATGAAAACTGTTTTCATAGTCAAGTTCTTTGAGTTTGATAACAGTTTAAGAATGTCTTTCTGCCTGGAAAAAATCTATCTCAGTAAGATAAACAATAGTTATAAAGATGATATGCCAGGCTGCCCAGGACCTCCGAGGTGAAAATTACAGCACTGCTGTTGTTTAGGATTTTCTCAACAGAGAAATTTTTGGGAATCCTTTGTAATTACTTTAGACAGTAACACACATATATATTCACTAAAGGCTTTTTCATGGATGCTCGTTTACCTATAAAGTAAGAATGCATTTAGGGCAGAGTTATCATCATTGCAAATTTTGTTCTTCCCTCAAGCATTGATTTTTGCTCTAAATTTTGTAGTCATTTTTTAAAATGTTGCCAAATTTCATGTTGATGACATTTACCTATGCTTCTTCTACTCTGTTTGATGTTTGAGCATGGATCTAGACAAAATTTTACACCAGCTTTTTGTAGTTGTTGTTTAGCCCTACATGAAATTTTGTGAGCATCAATTTTGGCATTTCAACTTCAAATGAAAGCCCATATTTGATTATAAAGTTATGTATATTGCTCCCCAGTCCAGAAGAAAGGAAGAGAGGGAGGGAGGAAAGTAAATGATTGCAATCATGAGACTTGTTCCCTGAAGTTATTTCCTAATTTTCTATAAATCTGAATGAAAGGAAGCCTTTTTTAAGGTGATTCAGACCAGGATCATTATCTTCTTGAGGGTTATAATATATTGAAAATAAAACTTTTAAGAGTAAAATAATATCTAAATGTAGCAGAAAAATAATACCAATATAGAACTGCATAGATCAATAAAGCCCTGATAATATAGTTGAAATTCTAGAAGTATTTGCATATCCATTATGTCATGAATGTGAATTTAAAAACATAAAATAGATTGTACATAATATAATGTATGAAGTACAAGAACAGCACAATATTTAGTTAACATAACTTAAGAAATCTTCCCTGGAGATTATTATATTGAATTGAAAAAAATCCTTTGTAGCACATGATACTTACCAAAATAGGCTTTAGACAAACAAGAGCACTAGCAAACCATACCCTTTTTCAAGAGGCATTGTTAATTAAACTGGGAAATACTGTGTGTGGAGATTAGCCTCTAAAGATCACTTTTCTTGAAATACCTGAGAAATAGACTAATTTTAATGGTCTGTGTTTGAACTAAAACTGTATCATGCTGTATCTTCCAACAGCCAAGTAATACAAACAGACTGAAAGCTATTTGAACTGCCATATTATACAACTTTAAGTATGGCTAATGTCTAAAATTTCCCTGTAATCTCATTCTGAATGGACCTTTCTTAAGTAACAGTAATTACAGAGTAGGTGAGTAGGTGAGTAGTAGAGTAGGTCATAGTGACTGGTTTATAGAACAAATAAAAAACTAATGGAGAATAAACAGCCTTATAAGGGATGTTTTGTTTAAATTTCTGAATTGAAGTAAAATATTGCAACAAATTCAAATGAATCCCTGCTGGTTATTTAAAAAAAATGTTATCACTACTTTAGTTTCTTAAAAAACAAAATTAAGCAGGCAGTAATTTTCCAGTAACTTATATACTTCTGAATTTTGGCTATAATTATAATTCTTAAGGGTTTCACATATTACATGGAATAAACACTTTTTTCCCAAGATAATTATGTATACGTATTTGTGTATATTTATATGACTATGCCAAGATAAAATTTATCTAATCAAGACATACATTACTGAACTTTGATTAAATATGTAGCCTTTTTACAGGTTTTGCTTATTTATGAGAACAAGTTAGGCTTCTCTCCCAAGATAATAATGATGAGTTATCTATTTCTCCTGGAATTAGTATAGAGTGGTAATTGTAGTAAAAGGAGATGAATGAAAGTAAGAGAAGCCACTAACCAAATATAATTGAAAAGATCAATAATTCAGCAATGTTTTTGGTAGAGAAACATTTCAGTGTCAGTGTTTGAGGTTATGTTTCCTCTTTTCTACAATGAAATTTTCCAAGTGATGAAAACAAATCTGAAGTGTATACTTGTCATCCCTTGCGATTAATTTCTCCCTATACTAGATATGAAAATAAAATGGCCAGATGTATATGTTTGTTTTTTTAACCTCTTTCACCTTGTTTGAAAGTATTATTGAAAGAAAACTTTAAGAAGTTTGTACTTCTGTGAGAAAATACAAAAGATGCCAATAGGTATGCAGTGTTGGTGCCTGAAGAAACATGTAGGGAGAGAAAGAAAGAGGTGGGATAGGGAGAAGTTTGCTACTTATTTAGGATATTTACAGGTGGTTTCTCATATAAGATGACATTTGAACTGGGATATGAATGAAGCAAGGAACGTTTTGGAGGATGACATCATTGGGCAGAAGGAACAGCAGTTTTCCCAGGCACTGACAGGAAGCATAGTAGGAAATGAGATGAGAGAAGTAGCCAACCCAGGAGACTAGAAGAATGGAGGTGCTACTTACTGGGTTGTGTTATGCTGGAGGAGAAGCAGATCTGGGGTTGAAATCAAGAGTTTGGTTTGGAAAATTGAAGTTCAAAATATTTAATAGACAACAAAGTGAAGATGTCTGCAGATGGATATCAATGAGCCTGGAAGTCAGGGGAAAGATAAAATTAGGAGTCATGAAAAAACAAAAACAAAAACATGGAACTGGGTGAGAATGTCTATGGAGTGAATATAGGGAAGAAAAAGGGCTTGCAAATTCTTGGAAATCAGAAAAATAAAAAGGATCTAGCCAGGTGAAAAAAAGGTTTCAAGAAGGGGGTGATGTTAAAATGTCAAATGCTACTGATAGGTCCAATAAGTTAAGAACTGATTATTGACCACTTTGTAGTTGGAAAATGGAAGTCATTGGTAAACTTAACAGCCACCTCAGATTCAGAGTAGGAAAAATGCTACTAATAACTTTTCTTTGTTTTTACGTTCAATCTTACTTGAAAATAAATTCCTTTAAAATTGCATATTAAATATTTTAAATATTGCCACTGATTTCTGAATAAATATTTTCAAGGGTTGTAATTATTCAAAATACTTGAATAGCAGCAAATGATGTAACTTCTCTTTCATTACTGTTGTATTACCCAGTACTTTGCCTGCATTAGTGAATTAAAAATAGGTGCTTGGAAAACTGACCTGAAATATTTCTCTAAAAATATGGTTTCCTTCCATCAGCACTAGCCATTAGCAATTTAAAAATTGTTCGTTTATACTACACACATTTATTTATTCCATACTTACCATGGACAAGTATTTGAGGGGATTCAAAACTGGGTTCCTAAATATTTGTAACTAAATTTTATTAAGCATCTACTTTTTACATTTAGACACTTTACTAAGCACTTTTAAAAATTAATTTTATGTTTTAATTTCCATATCAAAATTGTAAAATAGACACTTCATTTCTTTTGAGGCTGAGAGATTTGATGGTCTTCTCAAGGTCACCAGTAGAGGCAAAACTGGAACTAAGGTCTTCAAATTTATGCTCATTGTATTTTTCATAACACTCTTAATCTCAAGATAGTATTTGAAGTCCTGGCATAGGTAATGATTACAAGTTTGGGATTAGGAGTATGGCTAACCTGAATTGCAATCCTGACTCTTCTCCCTAAATGCTACATAACTTGGGCAAGTTTCTATATTTTTCTAAGCCTCAGTTTCTTCTTTGTAAAATGTTATAATGACAATTAGAAAATAGTTTAGTAAGGAATGTGGATATATTTAAATAACTATTGCACAAAGCAGAAAGTTTTCAGTGTTATAAGAAAAAGGAAAAATATAGTTTTATTTTTTTTTAATTTCTAGGAAAATGATTTATATCTGGTAAGGAATTTGGAATTCTTGCAAGGTATATCTGAGTTGAGCCTAATAAGGGTAAATAATATATGGCTGCAAAATAAGGGATATTTACATGAAATTGTGAATAATGAAAGCATAAAATCATGTTTTAAATTTGATTAATTATCATATTTTAGACAATAACTATTTACTTTTAATCAGGGATTTTAAACTGGAGTCCACAGGGTTTGGTTAAGTGCTTAAAATGGACATAATGGCAATGCATTTTATTTCATATTCTAGAATTTATTTTTATAAAAAACAAATATGGTATTTGCATGACTTCATATCTAACAGGGTTTACAGTGCTATTTTATATCATAAGGTAGTTTCATAATTTCTATGTTATGTTGTATAGATTATTTTCCTAGTTAGAGGAATTAAAGAAATCTACCCTATTATTTGTAATTTGGATATTTATCTCTATAGAAAACAGATCATGCTTAAGCTGGAAAATGTCAAGGGGGAAAATATGACAA
>JAQZBX010045993.1:0-20889 GCA_029593785.1 Cabassous unicinctus | reverse complement strand
CCAGATATTCTGCTTATTAAGGCAATGTGGTCAAGATTCCACTTTTCCCAGGTTAACTAATGAAACAGATTATACTGGAGACCTCTTTCTGGTCTGTGGATCCCATTCTATTGCTGTTAGAAATTAAAGTTGTCTGTATGATTTGCTCTTCACAAAACCATGTCAACTGCTATTTAGTGTCTCCGGATTTCCTAAGTGACTGCAAATTGATTGTCTGATGGTTCCTTCTCATATTTTTCCCAAAGATCAATCAGTTGGTGGTCTTTAATTACTAAGGTCATCCTGCATTTCTCCCTTTCCTGTTTCAAAGATAGGCATATTCGCCCTTTTCTAGTCTTCTGGGACTTTTCCAGCTCTCCGTGACTTTTCAAAAATAATGACCCATGGGTCTGTAGCCACATCTGCTGGTTCAGCTAGTACCCCCAGGGTGCATATCATCGAATTCTGTTGATTTGAATACTTCGTTTGCCTCCTGTCATTAACCATTTCTCTCCCTTTGATTACCTATTCATTTTCCAAAATTCCACCTTAAGTGAGTTTTCAGTCAGCTACTTACCTGTGATATGTTCTGAAAAGACAGGATAGAAAATCCTGATATTAATAAGAATTCCTTCCTTCTTGATCAGGAAATAAAAATTTTCTTTTATCTGTTTTTTGCTAAACGTTCTTTAAAAGCTGTTTAACCTCTGCTTTTCTGTACATGTTAGTTAGTTAGGTCTTCCTCCCACTTTAACCATCCTTATTTTGTCCCCGTTCTGCTGTTTCCATTTGTTCTATTTTGGGGAACTGGCCTGATTTCCACAGTTTGTACACCTATCATATAAGGCAATAACACTGGGTACTGAGGACATAACACAGGAAAAAACAGCCGTTTTTTCATAGTCTGCCATTAATTTCAGAGTCTGGTTCAAGAAAAGAGCATAAAAGAAGAAAATATAAGTTAAGCATTCCCTTCTCTGTATGCCTGCCCTGACTTCAGTGTTTTACAATCATTTGTGGGTTTTTTCTTTTAAAGATGCTTAGATTACATAAATGTTACACAAAAGCTATAGGGATTCCCATATGCCCCACTCCCCACACCTCCCACACCCTCGCACATGAACATCCTTCATGAGTGTGGCACATTCATTGCAATTGATAAACGCATCCTGGGGCATTGCCACTGAGCATGGACCATAGTTCACATTGTAGTCTACACTCTCTCCCACGCAGTTCTGCATGTTATGTGATGATATAAAATGGCCTGTCTCAGCCTCCTCAAGAGGAGCGACCACATCATGTTCACATGAAACCCCATTGTCTCCCGTAAGGCCCAACACATCACAAGAGCTCAATATGCATTTGCTAAAGGATGGAGTGGAGGCGACAATGCATGATAGTGGGCATTAGAGGTTGCAGACAGTTCTGCAGAGGAGGGATCGCTCCTTCAGAGTACTGTGGTCAAGGAAGGTCTCACACCCCTCTGCTGCATACAGAATTCTGTACAAGTTTAACCTGCCTGTTTTTCTTTTCCTCTTGCTTTTACCACCTTTAATGGTAGAATTGATTCTCTTTATTTCACTCTCTTCAGAAACCAGGCTGAACTCTGGCCTCAAGGAAGTCTTCCCTTTAGAATCAATGTAATCAATTACTGACTCATCATCCCTAACTCTGTGCCCCACCCCCCACTGCCCAAATGTTTAAAAAGCCTTACCTACTGATGCGGGTGGGGTATTTTCCAATAATTCATTATCCAAAAGTGTCTGTATTTTCCAATAATTCTTTATCTGAGGCCCTGCAGTTGTATAGGGAAGCAAAAGTCGTAACCCAAATAGTTCACTAGAGAACTGACCACATGTAAAACAAAACCCAGCGCACACATCCTTCTGTGATTAACTCCGCTGGCACTTCCTATTGCACCAAAAATTTGACAGTTTCTGCTGCTTGTGGAATGTTGTGGTGTCATGATACAATGCAAATTCAATGAAAATCTATTAAAAAGTAAAAGTTTAAATCTTGTATAAGATACAGAATTTTGTGAAACCAGTGAAGATGATGTGAAGACCCAATCAAATCACATGCAAAGTCATTGACAACTGAGAATCTAGTAGTGGTAGACCAGTTAACAATTGAAAAATATAAAATTAACAAGGATTTTACAAGAGAATGACTCGAATATCAAAACTTTAAAAACTATCAGAGAAATAAAAACACACGAAGCCCTCAGACACTTTTGCAAAAATGATTATGATTACATTTTGAAAGTTAAATGTGAGGAATAACTTTTCGGCTACCATATAATTCAGTAAAAAAAAAAAAAAAATTAAGCCATAAGAGAATCAATATTAATCCATTCTCTCTTCATTCTCAAAATTAGTGTGTTAGTGCATAATTCTAATTACAACTTAAATGTATAGATAAAATCAAATAAACCTATTGGTATTAGTGTTTTTCACTTTTCAAGGTAAAGAATCAATCAAACCTTTTATTCCTATTTACTGTAAAATTTTTATCTCATTTTAAATGGTTTGGTTTTATTGTTTGTTTTTTGTTTAGGAGGCACCAGGAACCAAACCTGGGACCTCCCATGTGGGAAGCAGGCACTCAACTGCTTGAGCCACATCCACTCCCTAAATGGTTTCTTTTTAAATGGGCTTTTCCTGGTGCCAATTACCCCAAGATAATGAGGACTTCTTGTACAGCTTTGTCAGCTTTTATGCTTGCAAATTTCTGTTCTCCCCCAACTAAACAAGAAGCCTTCCAAGGACAGAAGTTATGAATTCTATTCTTATTTATCACCCATCTCCACACCACTGTTCCATTCCCAATCGCAACCTATGAATCTAGCCCTGGCATAGAGATCTGTAGAGAATAAGCATCATTACCTGACTTAGAAGAGAATTCTCCTGAAGGTCAGTCTAGCTGTACCACCATCACTTTCCCAACATTTCTAGTGGTACTGGAGATTTCTCACCTAATTACTTAGCCACAGCTTGCTTTAATTCCTGGTATTGCCCACCTTAGGAAGGAAAAGATTTTGAGATTGCTCTTCGAAACTGGTGTTTTTGTTTGTTTGTTTTGTTTTGTTTTGTTTTGTTTTGTTTTGTTTTGTTTTGTTTCACTCTACAGGATATTCTTTCTTATCACAAAAGGAGCCATCAGCGTCTCTCTCCTGGATTATATCTGGGTTTCCTAAAGCTATGTAGCTCTGTGGATCAAATCAAAGTTCTGGTCACCCAAAAGTTGCCCAACATTCTCTGCCATGTGAAGATCCGTGAAAACAGTAACATTTCCAAGTAAGTTGTCATGAGTTTGGATTTTCCTTGTGATGAATCAGCATCTCAAGTGAATGATTTGATGTGCCAGAAGGAAGCTGGAGTGTTACTTCTCAGTATAATTTCTATGGTGAAATGTCCTTAGGGGCCAGCACACTGGAACAAAGGCCTAGCTGGGTTTTAACATTTGGAAGGTAGAAAAAGCAAGATGGGTTAGAGGTGTAAACCCATTAAAAGGGCACCATCCTTTGCGTTATTCATGGTGCAACCACTGAGACCCAACTGGTTAATGAACAGATGACCTTTACTTTCAACAATGCTATTTCCAATATCTTTTCTTCATAATCTTAAACAATCATGTCCATTTTTCTCTCTTTGGTTTTTGTTTGTTTTGTTTTGTTTTGTTTTTGGTAATGGGTTCTGGTAGAGCAACTGGTCCCCTGGTCCTAAAGAACTACCCCCTCCTCTCACTCTTCCCTCCCCTCACTCTTTGTTTGTTTCCTATACTCCTTATGGTTCTCTAGGGAAGAAAAGAAGTAACATGGCCTGAGCTTCTGGAAATTCTGCTCTATGTTTTGGCATTATGGTGAATTACCCTGCTAGCTTTGGGAAAGTTGCCCGATCTTGGTAATCTGGCTCAAATTTACAGCTAGCTCTCATAGCAGGCCTCTGAAAGTCTGCTATAATGAACTGAATTGTGCAAGAAAAGGAAAGGAGAGAAGAGAAGAGAAGAGAAAAAAAAAAAGAAAAGAAAAGAGCTCTCTGGAGTTCTTCAGGTTAGAAAGAGTATAAAGTAGATCTGCAAATTCTAGTTACACTGAAGGATTTGCTTAAGCAAAGGAGCCTCTAATTTGGTCACTTATTTTGGTCCCTAAAGTCACAAGACTTTATTAACATATCTATAATGTTTCGCAATGTTCATTAAGTAAATATTCTTCGATGAAAATGGAGGAGATGGTGATGGTGATGATGAAGATGGTGGTCTCATTGAAGAACTCTCAAGCTACCATATTCCTTCCTTTCACTTTTCAACTACACCAAGACTTTAAGTCTGCCATCTGGTGGTCACTTCTACAATCAACATTAGTTGTCATCTCAGTCCTTCCCAAAAGGTTGCGTGGCTCATTGTGGGTTGACTAGGCAATGGTTACTGTCATCCTGTTTCTAGATTTGGAGTCTCAGCTTCAGACTCCATATTTTAAGTAGTTATACCAATGAATTCCCCCTTGCCAAGGATCCAAGTTTCATTGAACAAAAGGTCCCAGTCGTCTTCGGTTGGCCAGTACCATCTCCTTATCCTTATAGCCCAAACTGATTAGTTAGCGGTAGATGTTTCATGATATATCTACCGATGGGAGAAAGAAAAGAAATAGTTCCAGAGCAAGTTCTCAAAGATCTCAATTATTTTTGTGAAGCCAACAGTATGCCCAGATTATCATATGGTTTAATTTTGATATTTTTTTCCCTTATTGGGACAAAGGGTCACTTTTCCATAGTTTTATCCAGTGTGGGAATTGAAATGAAGCCAATATCTTGAAAACAGAAACTTTTCTAAGGAGTTAGTTGGTCAAAACAGAGTGTTTTCTGATGAAAAGCTCATGCCGCAATCAGTTTAGTTTTCTGACCCATAGATGGGAGTCCAAGCTGGTATATCCCTTTGGGGAGAGCCCTCAGAGGGTTTTCACAAGGGTGGAAGCATGTCAGCTGCTCCTCTCTTCCCTTCCCCAGAGAGATGAGCAATGCTTTCCTCTCTGGCCTGCTCTTGGGAGCATATTGCTGCTGCTCCCTGCAGAGTTTGAAGGAAGAGAAACTGGACCAACTGAATGTGTTTAGAGACTTTGCTAAAATACCTGTGGAAACAGTGTTGCCCAAGAGGCATTTACCTTGATCTTTTCAAGCTCCTTTTGAAGAGCAGCCTTTGGGGAACAAACCAGATGTGCTTTCCTCCCACCATTATTCTTTTCCCTGCCCTTCTGTGTGGTATTTGGAAAAGTTCATTAGGAAGGATTATAGAACATGAGGGTAAAGACACAGATGACCAGTTTGCAAGGAGGTGGGAAGCAGTGATGTGTGTCCCCTGATTCCTTTTTATTGGAATTATCCGGTGTTCCTGTTTGTGATTCTCCTTCAGCTTCTGGAAGGAGAGAGAAACCAAAATAGTCCCCAGGATGACAACAGGCCAAGGCTGAAATGTGCCATGTGGTTTTTTTGCCTGAGTTGGACCTGAGTCCTGTGGTTACCCAACCGCTGAGACTAACCAGCAGATGACCCTGCAGTAAAATGTAGGGTCTTAGAACGTAGAGAGGCTCTGCAGAGGAAGAAAAATGGGACAGTCAGGAAATTATTAGCAAAGTATTTGAAAGCTCCCATCTCAAAACCTGATTCATACTAATTAGACCTGCCCTTCCAAGGTTTATGTGGTTTGATAGGTGAACTCAGCTTGAGTTAGAAAGAGTTCGTTTTAAACTCCTTTTAGGTGGCAAAAAAAATTCAAATTTCATGAATTGCATTGAGTTTTAACCACCAAGCATCAATTATCCAGGTTCCGAACATATAAACTAAGAAAGTTCTGAGCTGTGTTCTGAACGTTTGTTGTATTTCTAATTTTAACTTGACTCAACATACAGAGAGGAGTGGGAATGGATCCAAAAGCTTTCTGGCTCGGAATCTATGGAAAGTGTGGATCATGCTTCTGACTGCCCCGTGCAATTGTTCTTCTACGAGCTCCAGATGGCAGTGAAAGCGCTCCTTAAGCAGATCAATATACCTCTGCACCAGGTACGAGACTTTACCAATTTTATCTTCTTTTATGGCTCATGGGAACTGCATTGCACAAAACTTACTCGAGCAGTAAAAAATAATAGGCTATTAGTTTATTTTCATGTATTTAAATACCACTTTGCATGTAACATGCACGTTTGGAATTTGATTCCTAAAAGTAGATACAGGTTGCACTTCAGCTCCATTTGTCTAGCTCCTCCTCATTGACCACTTCCAAGTTACCCCGTCCCCACTTTATTATGGTCAAGCATGAAAAAATCATTGGCTAATCTATCCTAGAAGACACCAAGCCTCAGCTTCAGCATAACATGAAGCAAAGAGAAAGAATAAACAAACAAATGATTTCTCTAAGAACAGAAGAAAATGGTTTAATCTGCAGCAATAGACGCACTATTTTTCCACAGATTTGCTGCCGAGAGAATTGTCTTATCTAACTCTAACCTCCACTAAGAAGCAACTTTAAGAAAAACTGTTGGCATAGAACAGAAGAGTAAACGTTTACCAGGTTCTGTCTAGTACGTTAACATGGTGTAGCCTTAGGTTGAATTCCTGGTATTTCTTTATTTTGCCTTTATTCACTATCCCCACCCACCCGCTGTGCCCCTCGACACCCACACACACAAATGAACCCGTAAATTTAGCCGGTAAACCAGAAGGCTATTACAGGAGTGACTGGCTCTCTTTAAATAGCAGAAAGACGGTCATGAATTGGTCCTTAACCCCTGGAAACAGGATAAATTAGACACTCCAAGAGGGTTCTCTCAATGGCGTACTCCTCTGACTGTAAGTCAGTATTGCAAAGCTAGTCCAAAACTGCCAACATTATGGTGCAGAATAATTTGCACAAGGTGCCATAAAGACACTAGGGGAGCAACTGGATCATTCCAGGTGAAGGAAAAAAGTACCAGCTCTACTGGTGACAGTAGATACTATTAAAGGGTTTCTTGGGCTTAGCAGGTTTGAAGCGGCTCAGATTTCATTGGTGACTCTTGGGCTACATATACATGTTGGGAAAAGGCTGCCTAGCAGTGCATACAACAATTTTTTTAAAGATACTTGTAAAATTTTCTCAATCCTTGGCCAGAAACTACATTTTTCCCCCTTAACCAACTTAAATTGAAACTAGTGGATTTTTAATTCAATACATTTTTGTTGCTTCATGTAATTATATTCATCATTTTGAAAAGCCCACAGAATGTAATCATTTTCTGCTTTTATAAGAAGCATAAATGTTGTTTTCAGAGTTTATGTGGAACATTACTGCCTTAAATCTTGATTTTATATAGCATTATTAAATGGGCTGAACCCTAATATTTATGTTGTATAAAAATTCCAAGCTTGAAGTCGTGTAATTTCGTTAGATGTTTTATGCCAGTTTGGTGTTGTTTATGTAAGTGCCATGTTGTAACTCTCCTATTTTTCCTCCGCGCGTGTCCCTCTGCAGGCAAGGAACTTCCGCCTCTACACACAGGAGGTGTTGGAAATGGGTCACAATGTGTCCTTTCTTCTCCTGCTCCCTGCCTCAGACGACGTCTGTACCGCCCCAGGACAGAATAATCCTTACACCCCACACTCAGGGTTTCTCAACCTCCCTCTTCAGATGTTTGAACTTGGTATACTAGCTTGTTTCACCTAGAAATATTAACCCAGCCTCCTTATAATAAAATCACAAAGTTATATCTGTTCCCTCTTGTCCCAGTGGAGGGTTAATAAATCACATGATGGCTTTGGCAACAGCCCTTCCTAGAACTGTGTACAAGTCTGAGAGAAAGCAAAGCTCCAAGACTATGTGCCTGAGCAGTAATTATTAAAACCCAGCTAAGACCCAATGGAGAGGAGGGAATTCTAAACAGAAAGTTCAGTTATCACGCTGCAGTTCTTGCCTCCTCTTTGCTTTCTTAAATACAAGGACTGATGTTTTCATGAAAAGCACTGTCCCTCCCACCTCTCCCCCATCTCTATCTCTAGCTCTCTCTCTATCTCACTATCTCTATCTCTATCTCTTCTCCACCAACTGGGAAGAAAATAATAATGAAATTAAAATGTACTGTGCATATCAATTTGGAGGAAAAAAAATCTATAACTTTAAGTAGTGCTGGTTTAATAAATAGACTTTAATATTAAATAGACTCTAAATTTCTGACAGACCATTTGAGAAATTGACAAAATCTCTCAGGATGCAAGGCTGTGACTAGTAATGTTAGCTTCTGAATGGTGAAAGATCTTGCCCTGACTTTCAAAAGTGAATAGCCTGGGCCCCAGTTTCCCTATTTTTGCAGAGACCCCTGCTGCCCACTGAGAATGTGAATAGGGAGGCTTTGTCTCCCTTCCCCCTATTTCATCGTGTAACAGGCCAATAAGAGGCAATTAGCAAGAGGGTTCAGTCAGTTCAAATGAATTGTGCGATTTGTGGGAGGGTGAGTGGGTGGGTGGGTGGAATGGAGGCCGACCCTCTTTGGATTGCTCCCCAGCCACCAGATTTAGAAGCACACAAGACCACTGCTTCATGTCTCCATTTGAGACCTGAACATCTGAATCTGAATTTATCCCTTGAGGATAAATTGCTTTTTAAGCCTCTGGCTTTCCCTTGCTAGAAGCAGTTCAGAGGGCCGAAAGCTAGAGAACAGCAATTGTGAGTTTCCAGAAGAAGGAACATCATTGAGAGATGCTTGAATCAGGCTCGCAGCCTGGGACTTGAGAACCCTGGTTACCCCATAGTGTGACACTGACAACCACTTAAACTTTCTGTACCTTCTCTGTGTCAAATGACTGGTAACATTGGCCATGCCACTCCCAAGAGGCCTGGGTGTGAATGTGATCATTTGATGAGTTCCCCAGCCAAAGGACATTGTTAGAAAATGATAGAGCATTATTGCTGTTGTGAAATATGGTAGGATCTTTCCAGTCCACAAATACCTACTGGGTATCTAGTGGGGAAATTCAGAGATGAGTAAGGCAAAGGCTTTGCCCTAGAGGGTCTTTCAGTATGGTGGTAGGAAGAAAATAAGAATACAAATTAGTATAGAGCAAGGTAGAATATACCAGAAATCATAAGTATTAAATGATATCGAAAAGAGAAAAAGAAAGCACATTTTCTAAATGATGTAATCGAGAAACACTTCTGAGAGGCAACGATATTTGATGTGTCTTAAAAAATAGACAGGACATTAATAAGCATGGATAAAAGGAAAAGGTTTCCTGTCAGGGCTATTATAATAATAGTCCAGTGTTATGGTAGAAACCAAAAGAAGGAAGCACACAGTTATAAGAAACATTGGGAGTGATCCACAAGATTGGGCAACTGTTTGGATGAGGAGAGGAAAAGCCTTTCCTCTGGGGTTCTTCATCCTCTGTGATTGTGAGGATGTTAGTGCCATTACCAGAGGAAGGGACTCGGCGGGGGAAAGGGTTGGGAAACATGCTTTTAGCTCTGAATGTGTTGAATGTGAAGTTGCTAATTCAGCGTCCAAATGACATGTTCCATTGGAAGTGGAAATGCAGGAGAGAGAGTTGGGCAATAAATACAGAACTTTGGTCAGTAGCTACTGATAACAGCTGAAGTCATGAAAGTGAATGATTTTCCAGGGATTAGTAATTGAGAAAAAAGGTAAAGAAAATATTTTATTAGCGAGCTAACCAGGAGTCCACTCTGTGTACATGGCCATTGCTGTTACATGATACAGGCAAATTCATGAAAGTCATTCCCCCATGCCTCAGTGGCCTTGGTGGGGACAATCAATGATTTGTATCAATCAAAACTGTATGACTTGCAAGAACCTGGAGGTCCAAGCCCTGCAAGTCTCCTGTCTTTCTTGCCTTGCTGGAAGGCTCATGCATTCTTCTTGGGCAGCTGCCCTTTGCTCCACTGTTGCTACTCTGTATTCTACAATTCAGTAGAGTCTGTTAGCATCCATTGCCTCTCTCCATTCATTCATTCATCAATAAATAGTTATTGAGTAGTGTACTATGTGCCGGGCACCAAAGAATCAGCAATGTGTACACTCTTCATGGAGTTTATGTTCTAGTGGGGGAGACGGATAATAAACCAATCAACAAACCATTAATTCTAAATGTCAGAGGGTAGTAAGGACTATAAAGAAAAATACATCAGGGTTAGAACCTGGACTGAAGTGACAGGGGCTGCAGCTTTAGACAGGATGATGTGGGAAGCCTTCTCTAAGAACATTTGAGCAGAGACCTGAGATTTCCAAGCAATGGCCACAGCAAGTGCAGAGGCCCTAAAGTGGGAAGGTGCTTGGCGGGGCTGAGGAATAGCTAGGCAATCAGTGTAGATGGAGTGCAGTAAGCAAGAAGAACAAGGAAAGAAGATGAGAGCAGAGAGCCAGGGGGGTCCAGAGCATGCAGGGCCTCATAGGCCATGGTGAGGACTTTGGATTTTCCTTTAAATGTGTTAGGAATCCACTAGAGGATTTGGAGCACTAAGGTAACGTATTAAAAGCTCTGAGAAATACAGTAGCAAAAAAAAAAACACAAAAACCCACTTTCTTTTACCCAGCATTTCCCAAATTTATTTTATCATAACCAAAATCTTTTTGGGGCATGGCACCCATTAAAAACTCACAGAATACATACTTTGGGAGTGTATTGCCCAATGCTTCTCAAACTTCAGTGTGCATAAAAATCATGTGGAGAACTTGTTAAAACACAGATTCCTGGAGCCCAACCCCAGAGAGGCTGAGTCAGTCGGTCTGGGAGGGGGTGCAAGAATCTGCATTTCTAACCAGCTCTCAGGGAATACTGATGCTGCCAACCCACAGACCACAGTGTAAGTAGCACTGCCTGGGACACAGAGATGGATACATACACTTTAGGAATTTCCAGAACTAGGGATGTAAGTAGCATAATAATACAGTGGAATCCAACTGTGCCATCTCTTTGACCTGTCTTACCTCTTCTTATTGCTAAAAACAATATAAGACCATCAGATATTATCCTTCATCTATGAAAACCAGACCATAGACCAAAGCCTGGGTCTCAGTATTTCCTGACTTTAAGATGGTTTTTTTCCTAGAGTAAGCCATACAGTCTTGCTCTCATGGTCCTCCCTTGTCACCATATCGTTGGTGATCCAACTGACTGATGAGGATGATGTCAGTTTCCAGAAGAGGCCACTTGGTTGGGCTTGGTTTCCTTGGCATACACAATTCTTTTCTAAGGACCAAGGGGAAACGATGCCAATATCGGGAAATAAATACACTCTCTAGTAAGTGCTTGTTGCATTTCAGCAACACTAGCAACAATTTTAAAAATATTCCTGGGCCTTGGTAAGAATTGTGGTAAACTCTATCTTATCACACAGATAAGCTACTTCCTGCATTAGGCTGCTAAGTATTTACTAACATCTCACATAGGAACTGTTAAGGGCCTGCTATGGTAGACCAAGCCATTCTGAGAAAGATGTTAGGCATTTTTTCATTTGTTTCTTAACAGCAGGGACTTTTATTCTCCTTAGTTAGTTTCATAGTAAAAGTCAAGAGAAAGACTAAGCATTTCTGGAAAAGGAGAGAATATTATTAGAAATTCAGTCAGAATTCAGAAAATTTTAGCTAATAGCAACACAGGAATTCTAATGGAACTTGAAAAGATATAAATTATGAGAATGTGTAAATTATAATAATAGAACAAAGGGTTGCACTATATTTTAGTTTTTCTTGCGGGTCATCCCCGTCCCCGTGATATTTGGCAAACTGACCATGTTCCTGCCAGTGGCCTCAGTGAATCATAAATAACTTGCTAACCAGCTATGGAAAACTGCATCTGTGCCTCTTCCAGCATTAAATACTTCCAGCAAGGATAAAGCGATAAAGGCGCTTCGCCCTCTGTCTCCTGGAGTAAAGACCAGGCTGGGGTAAACCCGCAAGGGCTTTCTTTCACAGGATTACTTGTGGGGTAGAGAGAGACTCATGCAGGAGGATCTCGTGAGATCTCTACAATCAGGGCTGAGCTGGAGCAAAGTAGCACAATTTCACCAAACACCAAGTCCCCTTCCCACAGCCCGAGGGCTGCCTCTACACACTGCTTTGAGAAGGTGTAGGATAGGACCCTTCTGCAGTAATAAAGCATGTGCCTGGGGTCCTACAGAGGTCACTATTTACGCTGTTCCCTGGGACAAAAGGAAAAGCCCTTAGGAACTCTGTCCAGTGCCGTGGCCTCCTGAGGATTTGCCTGGCCTGCCCTGACCCTGTGGGCACTTACAATTGGACAGCAGGCCTCTGAGGAAGAAAGTTGATTTTTATTGATTCCCTTGGCTCTATGGTTCATCCTAATTGGACTAGAAAAACAAAAGACAGAGTTTAAAACAAATAATTTGAGGCCTGGTTGTATATATTTCGTATACCTGTGCTTGGCTGCAAATGTCTCCTGAGCCTCCACCGTATGCCAGTTACTGTACAGGGACTGAACACACAGACATAAATAAGATGCAACCTCTGTCTACCAGAACTGCAGAATCCAACAGGGAATACACACATCTATACCAGTAGCCCCAACACAATGAAAGAGCTACTGTAAGAAGAACACTGTTGCATTTCAGAGGACAAACACCTACTCCTTATAGAGAATATTATTTGAACTGGACCTTGGAGGATAGGTAAACATTCACCAGGCAGAGCAGAAAAGGAAAATCATTCTTAGCCGAAGGAACGGCAAGCAAAATAAGCTTAGAGACCTGAGAAAACTCAGCCCAACGTACTCTCTGTATCAGTGTGACTGACGCTTAAAGCATGTGAAGAAGAGTAGCAGGAAATGAAGTTAAAAAGGACAGAGGTCAAAATCATGAAGGGCCACTTATGCCTTCTTAAAGAGGTTGGACTTGATCCTGTGGGCAATAGGGAGTCATTAAAAGATTTTAAGAAAAAGAATGATGTGGTCTTACTGGTTTATGGCAGATGGATTGCAGGAGAGAGAAAAAAGGCGAGACTAGAAGCAGTGAGACAATTAAGACACTGCCTCACTGGTCCAAGCAGGCAACAATATGGACCTGAACCAAGGCAGTAGCAGTGGGAGTGGAGAGGAGAAAGCAGGCGCAAAAAAAATTTAGGAGTTGAAATCATTGGGACTTTGTGATTGATTTGATGTGGTTGAAGAGCAAGATGGAGGAGCCAGAGAGTCTGAATAAGGTGCCGAGATGGATCGTGTTGCCATGTGCCAAAAGAGGAAATGTGAAGGGAGGAACAGATTCGGGGGAGGAGAGAGATGATGAGTTTAGTTTGACAAATGATGAGTTTTGAGGTGCCTGTGGGATATTCAGGCAGGAAGCCTAATGGAATCCAGGCCACAGGCTTACAAGAAATGGCATAGTCTCAGCTCTCATTCCGAATGCCCATTTGTCATGATTTAGAATACCATTCCTGAATTCCAACTGTCAATTCATTCACTACCAAGTGCCAGTAGAGGGGCACCTTGTGCCCAGGTTCTTTCTCACACCTTGGCAAAGAATTATGTGACTAAACCGACCCCAGAAGGTTATCTTGTTGACTCCCAGGCTTCCAAGCTAGGCCACATGGCCCAGACTGATTAGGAGTTTATTGAGTTAGAGACACTTTGGAAGAACATTCTAATCCCAATCCTGTTCTAATGTTCTAATCCAGTGAAAGTCTGATTCTTCCTAGGAGAGAGGGAATGAACATTTATTTGTATTTGATATGTGCCATACACTGTATTAGGCACTCTGTATGCATTGCATTATTTATTTCTTGGTAGGCATTGTTATCCCTGTCTTAGACACAAGAAAATTGAGGCTGCCAGAGGTTACATGCCCACTATCACACTAGGAGCGAGTGAAAGAGCTGTGATTCAGACCTGGGGATGTCTGATGTATAAGCCTATGTACTTTCCATTGCTCTAAACTCCCAATCCAGGGGTTTTTAACCAAGATTTCAGGGGATCCATGAGCTTGAATTGAAAATTCAAAGAAACATTATTCTTGTGGGGACGTGTTGGTGCAGGTGTGATGTATTTATTAAATAATACACAGTATAGTGTGGACTTAGTATGATTTTTATTTAGATGTACTGTGTTCTGAGTGCAGTGGATAACTGCCTGCAAAAAGGTTGGTGAGGATGGTGGAGATGGTTTTATGACACCGTGGGAAAACTCGAAATTTCTAAATGTTTACCGAAAATGTCCATTTGAACAGATGTTGAACCATGTTTGGTTATCAGGTATTGAAATTATAGGAACGTTTTAAAATATAATTTTGAATAATACTAAAATTTAATTTAAAAACATGCCAATATTGAGTGTTAGAAAACTATCTGCCGATACATTCTGAGTAGGGTTTCGTGGTTGCCACCTGACTGGCAAAGGGGTCTGTGGAACAAAAAAGGTTAAGAACCCCTGTCCTAATCAGACTTCTAGTAGGAGAACCCACTGTAGTTTCGTTTGTCACTATTTTATATAAGAAAAAGAAGGAGAAAGAGAGCCACAGAAAATTAGTTTTAGTTTGACAAATCATGTGGTCCAGATAATGACATTAGTGTAGCCGTATACCATTTTTCTGGAAAATACATGTGATTCACATTTTTTTTAAAAATTAGAAGCTTCCAGTCTATCCTCCCCTCCTCAGTGATGGCTACCAAATATATCATTGCTAAACCACAAAAGACTATGTTAAAGTAACATTTGTTAACGTGACATTAAGGGTTCTGGATAAAAACCACTAGAGCAGGAAACTGAAGCAACATAGTGGAGGCTGCCCGTAACTCTCTTGTGGTGCGTGGCGTGGATGGTGTGGGTGCTGTGAGACCACCCACTGTCCACGGCTCCTGCATCAAGGAGACACAACAAGAGAATTAAGGCTGGACTCATAGTGTTTCTGTTAAAGAAAGTCTCAGTGCCTCTCCCTATCTGCCCAGTAATATTTTAGAATCTCTCTCTCTCTCTCTCTCTCTCTCTCTCTCTCTCTCTCTCTCTAACTTCTTTGGAAAGGAAGGCTGTGAGACACTTCACTCTGCACTCTGCAGCCAAGAGAGGACATCTGTCAGGTGCTAAAGGACCGTAATCCCTCCCTGAAAGGCATAAGGACACATTCAGGGAAGCCCAGGGGTCCAGAGTGCACTGCACAGTGAAAGGGTCTCCTTCCTGTAGAGCTGCCAGTAAGTAGCACAGATCTGGGGTAGACATTTCACAACAGGAGACTCGGGAGCACGGTGAGGACAGAGGGCAAGAGGAGACTTTGCAGGAAGGGTCTGCACTCTTCAGATAAGGTCATGCATTTATTCATTCATTCAATAAACATTTCTTGAGGAGCTGCAATGGTCCAATTTTTGAAGGTATAAAACTAATTTAAGACATGGTGTTAAGACAGTCTGGTAGCAAGACAGTCAAGTAAATACAGGATAAACAAGTGTTATAGGAACACCAAGGAGGGAGAAACTAATTTTGCCTTGGAGGGAGGAAGTAGTGAAGCCTTCACAAAGGAGAAGACGTTTAAGCCGAATCCTGAAGTATCCGATGCTGACCTGAAGGTATTTGTAGAGAGGGGTATTTGAGGAAGAGGAAAAGACACATTTAAAAACATAGAAGCACAGGAGGATGTGATATGTAATACATTCCGCTTGACTGAAGTGTAGGGTTAATGCAGGATGGGAGCGGGGTGTCACTTGATTAAAGATATGATTGACAATATGTTCAAATTCTAGATCGCAAAGGGCTTTCTTTTTGGTGATAAGATGTTTGGACTTTATCCTGGAATCAAGAAGGTGCTCTGTGAGATCTTTAAGTAAGGAAATGGTATGAAAAGTAGAGCATTGAGGAAAAACTCAACAGTGTCACTTACTGAGAGGCCGTATGAAATCTGTTCTGCTGCATGTCAAAGACGTGCTCAGCAGGACGGAGGGAGTGAGAAGGAAGGACCTGATACTAGAGAGAAAAATCAGCTCTGGAGCTGAGACTGCATGAGTTGAAATGGTGCACAGTGGAATAAAGACGGGCCACGGAAGCCCTCACCCCATTCTTCTCTAGTTCTATGTGATGAAATACAAACAGAGCAGGCTACCCTTACATGCACTTAAGATTTACCCTATGAAATAAACAAGCAAGGAAGCAAGCTGTGGTAAGAAGGGAAGTGTAAGGTACACAGGAAAGTGGGGCTTCTTCAGTGAAGTGTAGGGATAACCAGATGCCCCACTTTGGGATAGTTTGGTTTATCTTCCCTAACTGGCAAGGTCCAAGTCTAGGGAATCAGCAGCAAAGAAGCCTAAGCCCAGGAATTAGATGTTCTTTCTAGAACCCCTCACCAAAGAAGCCAGAATAAAAATGTCTGGACAGACTTATGGAGTTAATAACAGCCCAGTTTCCAAAGCATGGAACACACTAGTCCAGGTAAGAGGTGCAAAGAACAAGTGAGGTTCCTGGAGAGTGTGTCTCCAAATTCCTCCATGCCCAGGAAGAGGCTGGTACTACACTGGCCTAAGTCAGGATACTTTCCTCATCCCACTGGAGTCTGCAGTTATGGTTTTTGATCAGAGACAGTCAGAGAGAAACGCAAATCTGTCCCCATCAGGCTTCCTGGGACAGTCATACCGTGCTCTGCTCATCCTGAAAAAGGGCAAATAATGGAGATGAAGGTCAGACTCTTTCTTCTGGCCAAGTCTGCCAAAGACCAAAATGGTCTGTCCAGGCATCAGCTCCCATCATTCTTCCAGAGGGACCGAGGGAGGGAAAGGCAGGAGGAGGCTCCAAGCCCATCATAACAGACTTGTAGAGACGTTTTCCAGTCAGATAAGAGACACCTCAAGAATAGCATGTCTTGTGTCTTGTAGGGCTTCTGGCCTTGGAAAGGGGCAAGCAAGACACATATTGGAAATCATACTTCCTATCAAAAATAGATTTCAATTTGTTGCTTGGCTTGTTTTTTCTTTAAAGTGATAAGCAAACTTATTTTCCCAGTTTACCTGTATGTATATACATACAGTCCCTGCTTTGGGGAAAGTCCACATAAATTGCAGCTTGGGTCAACCCCCTTCCCCATACCTTACCAGAACTTGTTAACCTTAAAAGGGAATACTGTCTAAAGCCAGACAACTGGCCTCTTAAGAGCACATTTATAATTTATTTATGGCTTAATATTTTCCAGTGATAGGATTAATAAATCATGTTTTCATTCAACTTATTTTCTTTGAGGTATGAATTTCTTTATTTTGATACCAGATCTTAACATGTTTTATTTTGCTTGTCCATTTTCCAGTTCATTTTTGCAGCTACAGGGAGAAATTTATTAGTCTGTATTGCCGCTTGTCTGCTGTTGTGGAGCTGGATTCTCTGAATACCCAACAGTCCCTGAGGGAAGCTATCTCAGACAGCGAGGTCGCAGCTGCCAAACAAAGACACCAGCAAGTTTTAGATTTCATTCAGGTAACAGTTTCTTTATTCTGAGATAAAGGAAGAAGAGGCTGGGTGGAGGAGATGAAGGCCAAGCAGGGGAAAGAACAGCAATCCGGGATGATTCAAAGAACATAGTGTGCAAGTAGCCTGCTGATTTGGTTAAAATGTAGGGCTCAGGGAGATGTGAGTTTTCAAACAAAGGCTTAGGAAAATGCTACAGATAAATCACAGTGTCACTTAGAGCTGTCGGCCACTATGGTGGATAGTAGTAGCTTCCCATACTGGAGTGAAAAGGTAGAAGTAAGGATGAGAATATTATTCTTACCTGGCAGTCTGTTGATGATTCCAACAGAAAAATAAAAGATCTTTGTAATTAACTCAATATCCCAGAAAAAAAAAGAGAGAGAAGAAAATGACCCTTCGGTTTGTTAACCCAAAAACATCAGACCTAAGGGACTTCATGTTTTAGATTTCTTTATGGCAGAGTTGACACTTTACTCTCTGGCTGCAGAGGTTAGAAAATGTGTTCACTGTCCATGGTCTTGTCTGGAAAGGCCTCATGGTGACACCTCAGGGTCTTGTGAAAGGGGTAGTGACTAGAAGTCAAGAGAATACGGATCTGGTTTTAAATTGCCTCTAAATCCCTTGGGCGATGACCTTTCTGCCCATAAGTTACCCAATCAAGCAACAGCCCATCATAAATATCACTGTGCTATATATTCAGTTCAATTTGATCAATATTTATTGAACACCCAGTATAAGGCACGGCATTGGAGGTACAAAGTTGAATTAGACATGGCCCCTGAACTTAAGGAGTTTAAAATACATTACGAGAGGTAAGAAATGTGTGCAAATACTTTTTGTATAATGTGTTGCGTACAATTTGGTGCAAAAAGAAAAGTAACAACAACAACCAAAAAAATCTGTGCCTACACAAAGAAGTGAAAATTGACTTTCATTTGTGGTTATTAGGAAAGTTGCCACGGAAGATGTGATTGACATCTGAACTGGACCCAGAGATAGGTTAAACTACAGTGAGGAGGAATGGACTGTGAGACAGTCAAAGCAAACGTGTAAACAGATAAGGCAGAGAGACCAGAAAATATAGTCCTTGGGAAATCATGAGTAGTCAGTATTGGTTGGGGCATAAGTTGAGTAAGGGATGTTTAGTGAGACATTAGGCAAAGTGAGAGGTCTGAGATCAGATCATGAGGCTTTATTAAAGGCCACAGTAAGAAATTTGTACTTTATTCTGTAAGCATTAGGGGGCTGGCCAGAGTTTTGGAGAAGGTAAGTTATAGCTTCTCACAGATCTGTAAAATAGATTTGAGCAGGGGGAATATTCCTTCCATATGCACTGGTGTAGCCATACTGGTTGTTTCTGGTAAGCATTCATTCTGATTAGTCATGTTCACTAAATAATTTGTATATCATCCCTGGATTTAAGGAGGAGATGACTAAAGCCAGGGAAACAAGTTAAGAAGCAACTACAACCACCCAAATGAGAAATAGTGAGAATTTAATATGAGGAAATGCTGTGAAGTTTAAGCTAATAAATCTAAGTCCCAATCTCCTCATCTGTAAACTAGATAGTAAGAGTACTACCTCAGAGGGTTACTGTAAGAATTCAATGAAATAATGCAAGTAAAACACTCAGCAGAGTGCCTGGTACATAATAAGTATGCAATAAATTATTTATTTCATTTGCTCTTCAATAAGAAGGGAAAATCCTTTGAAATATGAGTGTGCGAGATTTAGGGTTTTTGAGGTACTCAGGAAGAAGATACTGTAATACCCTTGCAAGGTGATTAGCAGACAAATCTTCGGGATTACCCCATTTCCCTCACCCTGTAAATGAGTTATCTTCAGTGACGTGTCAGGCTAAAGAAATCAGCCTTTCAAGAAGTTACTTGGTCTCTTACCCTAAGAATGCCGTATTTAAAAAGTTATCATATTTATTTCACTTATTTTATTTCCAGTAGAAATGAAACATAGGAGGGGGGGAGGTTGAGCAGGGAGGGAAAATGCATACAAGGAGAATATACAAGATCGCTTTAGCTTTTGAACCCAGTGTAAGGGACAGTGGCACACGATAAGGACAATAATGGACCACAAATCACAGAGCACACGTTTTAGTCCTGGCTCTTCTACTAATAAACTTCAGAGTCGGACAATTCGCTGGGTCTCCACGGGCCTCGATGTCTTCATATGGAAAGTGAAATGATTGGATTAGGTGGCTTCTAAGAGTCTTGTCAGCACTGACATTTTATGACTTCTTTAACAACCATAACTATTTTTACAGCAACGCTGCTCTAACTGCACCTTTGATTCTGCTCCTGCCTTATTCCACTTAAGCCTCCCCAATTCCAGTGTGTTCATCCAATGAGGAGCCTGACTTTCCTTGGTCTGTCACGTTCTCAAATCCCCCCGTGGTTCCTGGCTCCATTCTTACTCCCTGCCTACTACCCCCGCTCCTTTCTTTGCGTTCTCACCTAACCTAAGGATCCACTGCCTTTTTCCCCTTCCCTTTCATCACAGCATTAAGTGGGCTGGATAAAGATAGGCAGGCCAGGAATTCTTCAAAGTTCTGTACAGCTCTGGTCTCCCAAAGCAGGTAATTTGAGACGGCCCTCTACACACACGCCTTCCAGCCAGCCAGGTACATGTAGTTTTGGAGAAAAGCCAATTCCCAAACAGTTCCAAAAAACAACTCCTTGGCCAAGGTAAAACCAGACCATCTCCCTGCACCCATAGCCATCGATGGATTGCCTGGCTCCACCCAACACGGATAACTTCCCAAAGGGGAGATAATTTCCATACCACCTCTCTTCCTATCTATCTTGGGCTTCTCAGTCGGTCTCTCTCGCGTTCTCTCAAAATGAAAACCAGCTGTAGCCACTCACCCATTGGTGTTCACAGCTCAACCCACCGCACACCATAACCTACAGAGGCGACCGCCAGCCGCGAGAGCATTTGTATGATTCCAGATCTAAGACAGTGTTGAAGTCACTACACAAACCAAACATTGTAAAGAGCAAGGGAGTCTATGTAAATAGAGTTAGGAAAAGAAGCCAAGGAGTGCAGCCAGAAAGGCGGAGGGCTGGACCAGGGGAGGTGTAGAAAATCATAGATAAGGTACACAGGCTTTGTAGACAGCACACACAGCAGAAATGTCAAAGTGTGGAGACCTGGAGCTTGGCATATTTTGAGCTGCTAAAACCTAAAGGGCAATTAGGCTATAATTTATATACTGCAATGCTTCAAATGCTCCTAAGCTGTAATAGAAACACAGCTCATTAAATATGGCCAATCTATCATCCCCGCAGGCACCTTGTAACTGTGTTGTGAGAAAACCAATCACCTTTACATTTTAATAAAAATATTATCTTGCCTGAGTACAGAAAAAGGGGTGTAATTTATGGGATGAAAACTGAAAATTGTAAAGAGCAGGGTGAGAAATGGATGCAGAACTTTTAACCAACAGACCTAGAGAGTTCGTGGGCTTTCT
>JAQZBX010045992.1:0-20887 GCA_029593785.1 Cabassous unicinctus | reverse complement strand
TTTTGTGATTTGAACAGATTGCTAATGATATGGGAGAAAGGAGAAGCAGTGAGACAAGAGGAAATCCTTTTGAGAAAGGAATGCCCCATGTATGAGAATCAAGACCAGAGGAGACAAATCTGAGACTCAAGATATTTTAATGGACCCAGAATCTCTTTCCAGAATCAGCGATAAGAAAATCATTTTGGGAAACCTTGTTATATTTGTGCCCACACCAAAGGCGGGGTGACTTTTTGGGATGAAGCAGTCCACTGAGATAAGAGGTGAACAAGGATCTCCAAAGGGGTCTACTACAAGACAAAATTAGCACCAGTTTGCATTGTTTTTCTTTCTGACCTCCAGAGAACTAACTATTTCAGGGAGTAGAGAGAAAAAAGAATACTTAATTAATGAGGTTCATTGGAATGAGATCCATAAAGGAATGGAAACTCTAAATGCTTTGCCTACATTAAATTTACTTTACTAATCTCTGATGATGAAAAACACAAATTTATCTAAAAGAGACCTCATAAGTGGTTCCATCTCCCTGCCCTTCTTGGAGCAGAGCTTCCAACTTCATCCAACATTCAAGGATGGATCTGCATTGATGAACTCAGACCCTGCCTTGATAATTTATAGGTGGGTCACAGAATCCTCACAGGTTTTGTGGGAATGTATTTTGGCTCCAGACCCCTCTTTTTTTGGTAATAACTTCAGAAGCATCAACAGTGTATTCAAGTAAAGAAATCTTAATGATGCAAAGTCCTGCCTACTTATAATGACTGATTGTGGAGGGAGATAATGAATAAACTAAAAATATCTTTTCTCCAATCTATCTCCTCTGGCATTAATTCTCACTCCTGGGGATTTTCTGTTTCAGCAGCATTCTTCCTTGTTTCACTGTTTCTTCTAATTCTACAATTGTGGGAAGTGTCTGTTTAACCACATTCATTCATTTTTTAAATTTTAGTCATTCAACAAATATTTAGTTATCAAATACTTCATGTTGTGCACTAAATATTATTTCGGGCATAAATAAATGAGTAAGATTTTGGCTCTCATATAAAAGAGATTACCACAGATAGGGAAAGAAACATACAAATGAGGACCTGCAATATTCTGCAGAGGCACTAACATCCTAGTGAACAGCATCCAAAAGTTTGGACACAGCCTGAGGAGGTGGGGGAAGGCTTCACAAGGGAGGTGATAATTGGGCTGAGCCTTCAAGGAATCATTGGAGTACTTCCGGGAGGAGAAGGGAAAGAATCACACCAAGCAATGTCGACAGGGAAACAAATACGTGATCAATATAAAGTAAGTTGTGGTTAGGTTTTAGGTATGTTTCTTAATATCTGCATTACAATGAGGGTCGGAGTGTGAAAAGTGGAGCATGACTATGTAAAGTTTGTCAGAAGCCAGATCACAGTGAGCCTTGTGGTTTGCCCACAGGATGGATATTTATGTTTGAATTTATTGAAGAGTCAGTGAGGCGTTTAGAAGGTGATATGCATGAAAATACTTGCCTTGAGGAAAGCTCACTCTGGGCCAATGTGACTATTGCTGTTGTCAAAACCCCAGAGAATTGATGATGGCTGGAAATAGTGCAGTGGATATGGGAAGGAGGTGTGGGGACTGATTCTGTGTGGAGTAGAATCATTATATATAAAATATTCACTATTAATACTAGATACATTTATATTCATTGTTTTATTTATTTCATTCAATAGCTCTATGAAATTGGTTTCGTTATTCTTATTTAGTGGAGGAAGAATATGAGGCTTACAACAGTGTGATATTCTTGTCCAATACATGATATTGCATTTGAATAGAATCTTGGAGTTTGATTTTCTTAGGCTTTTGAATTTCACTAATAATGTTATTTCTTACTAAACATTATATTTTGCAACTTATTTCTCATAAATGTTTTGTCTCTGTGAATGTGACAATGTCTAAGATTCTTCTCATTTATGATGACCAGTGCAGATCAGGTATATAGTAAAATGTATTACAGATGGAATATGCCTGATGTTGTTCTCATGATTAGACTGGGGAATTTGGGTTTTTGGAGGAAGACACTAGAGATAAAGTGCCATTTTCATCACATCATTTCCAGAGTACATCTTATCAACGTGACTTATAACTGTTGATGTTGACCTTGATCAACAATATTTTGAGGATCCTGTAGTATAAACTTCCTCATTTATCTGTCTTCCCATATAACACCTTTGTAAAGAAGTCATTAGGTGTAGCCAATATTTCAGGAGTGGGCTTTATGCTCCACTGCTTTAAGAGAGCAGTAGCTACTCTAATTACTGAATTCTTCTGCATGAGAGATTTGTCTCTTCTTATTTCCTTAGTCAGCAATTTATTTAGTGCAGGATGGACTCATGGCAATTATTTCATACTTTGGGTTGTGATCCAACTCCACTTTAATTTTGTTGTTGTTCAATTTGATCCAATGTTGGCCACGGATACTCTTTCAGCTGGGCCCTGTGTATTTTTAATATACCCCTTTCATTGAGGGATTTATTTTAGCACCTATTTACTTTTTGATATCACAAGATAATCCAGGTGCTTCTTGTGTATTTCTTTTTGAGAGTCAGCTAATTATTCAAGTAGACTCTTTTTGGAGAATGGTGTTATATTCCAAGTTCTGGGCACATTCTATGCTCCTTACTCCTGCAACCTCTAGGCCCTCTCTGCAGAGACTTAAAGAAATATATGTGTGTCTAGTGACCTGTGTATATACACATATCTACAAATACATCTATATACAACCCTCCATATCTATATTTACCTAAAGATGAGTTCATATTCTTGGGTGTTTAACTCTAAACCATATTCACATAGAACATTCTGGCCTCCTTCCCTTGCATATCTGTAGCCTCCCACTTCACAGAGAAAATATTTCCTCATCTGCAACTTATTTATTAATTTCTTGATTCCATTTAACATTTATGGAAGTATTAAAAGTGTTAATCCATATATGCTAGAAAGCTACTTTATCAACTAGAGTACAGTACTTATGCACAGTATCTTTTGACATCATTTTACAGACACTAGTCATATCCAATATTACTTCTTTCACCACCTTTTCTCCCATTACTTCCTGTATTGGCAAATAATACAATTTGCAATACACATCAATAAATTTGAAAAATTTTTCATTCTATCCCAGTATTCCCATGACCTTGTAAATGATTTTTATTTGCTTATTTGCTTACATAAGTTTCACTCTTTGTATCGTTAAGTTCAATGGGTTTTAATGTATAATGTGTCTACAATTACAGTATTACACAGTCCCCTGGCAACCAGCAATCATTCTATTGTGTCATTGTTTGCCTTATCCAGGAGGTCATATATTTTTTCAACTGGTTTCTTTTAATTAGCAATAATCATTTAAGATTCATACATATCTTTTGTAGCTGGATGGGATATTTCTTTTTATCACTGAGTAAGATTCCATTGTATAGGTATAACACAGTGGGTATATATAATCACCAGTTGAAGAACATCTTGGTTGACTTCAGACTTTGGAGATTATAAATACAAGTGCTATAAACATTGGCCTGTGGCTTTTTGTGTGAACTTAAGCTTTCACATTAGCCACATACATACTTAAGAACACAATTAATTGTATGGTAAGACCATGTTTACTTGTACAAGAAACTGCTAAACTGTCTTCTGGTTGCCCCATTTTGTGTTCTCACCAGTGATGATTGCAAATCATATTACTCCACATCCTCACCAGAAATTGGTATTTTCAGTGTTTAGTTTCTTTAGCTATTCTGATAGAAGTGTGGTTGTAGCACTTTGGTAGTTTGATATAGTTATGAATTCCAAAAGTAGATATTGGATTATGCTTGTAAATGGTCTGTCCATCTGGGCCTGTTTAAGTTATGATAAGGATGTTAACTGGGCTACGTCAGGAGGCCATTGATCCCCACCCCTTTTGTGGGTGGGGCCTCAAAGATAAAAAGACATGGCAAATGACAGAGTTGGATTTTTTGGAGTTGGAGTTTTGATGTTGGAGTTTGATGCTGACTGTTAATGCTGGATCCCAGGGGAGTAAACACACAGAGGACCTTGGTCATGAGGATGGAGAGAAAGCTCTGGAAAAAGAGTTGTGCTGTTAGCATGATAGTCTACAGCTGGCCTTGTGAAGAGAGGCAAAGCCAAGAGAGCCTCATACTGTACAGCTGACCTTGTGGAAGAAACAGAGGCGCTGAGCCAAGTGAAAAATGGAGTCCGAGGAAGAGAGGAACCTAAGAAGCCTGAACCCTGGCAAATGTCAGCAGCTATCTTGGTCCAACATGTAGCAACACTTTGGTGAAGGAAGAAACTTATGCTTTATGGCCTGATAACTGTAGGGTTCTACCCCAAATAAATACCCTTTATAAAGAACAATAAATTTCTGGTATTTTGGGTCAGCACCCCTTTGGCTGACTAAAGCAGTGGTAATATCATAGCCATTTTAATTTTGCAATTAAATTTCCATTTGCATATTTACAAATAATATTGGGCCTCTTTCTGTATGCTTATTTCTGAAGTGTGTATCTTATTACATTAGGATTCTATTCAAATATTTTGCCCATATTTTTGCATTTGTTTCTATATTTTTAAAGCAGCTTTAGATTACATAAATGTTACATCAAGAATATAGGGGATTTCCATGTACCACATGCCCTCCATTTTCCACAGTTTCTGCCATTAACCACATCTTTTATTAGTGTAGTACATTTGTTACAATTAATGAATACATATTGAAGCATTGCTGCTAAGTATGATAAATAGTTTACACTATGCTTTACACTTTGTACCACACAATTCTATAGATTTTGAGAAAATATTTATTGGCTCAAATCCATCATTGCAGTATCATGCAGAACAATTCCAATGATGCAAAAATGCTTTATGGTCTACCTATTCTTCCCTCTCCCTCCCCTGAGAACCTCTGTTGACCACTGTCTTTATATCAATGTTACAAGTTCTTCCATTATGAAAATAATGATAAGTCTGCTTTTATCCATAGTTGCATACCCCCCTTATGTTGTTCATTCCTCAGTCTTGAGGATTTTGGAATGGTGATGCACATTCTGCTTCCAATTGAGAGAGGGTTTAGTTCCTATGACAAAGATGGATGAAACTGTCTTGTGTACAATTGTAGATACTCTCTGTTTTTTGGGATGAATGTGATCCTTCATTCTTTTTGTTATATTTCCTGGGTGAGGTTGTTGAATTGGAGAGTAGGTGTTGGCTTCAACTGCTGAGATTCAGAGCTCAATGGTCATATAAACAGATTGAAGATTTAAGTGTCTGAGACATATATTTAATTGGTAAAGTGCTATTTATTGGTTCAAATAAAAGGGGTATTAGAAGCATCTATAGGAAAATTATAAATGTTTCAAACTCTGATACATTGGGAAGAAGAATTTTCATATATTTCACAATAAGCCCAACCAATGGGGTGCCAATTTCCTGGGGTTATCTCTCTGCCTATACTATTTAGATGTGTCTAGAGCACTCAGAAACACCCCAGATTGAGACACTGTTTACTGTGCCACTCAGTGAGATCCTCCTGATATGTTCATAAGCATAACATCTAGAATGACCTCCCAACTCACTTTGAAATATCTTAGATATAAAAACTCATTTGTATTTAATATTTCCTTCTTTTGATCATGGTCGTTTTCCAGATTCATTGCTAGTAGGTGCTTGTTAATAATCCCTCAGTACCAGGGAGGTTCATCCCTGGGATTCATATTCCATGTTCGGGGGAAGGTAATGTGATTATATGTTGAGTTTGTCTTACAGATAGGCACATTTGAGCAACAAGGAGGCTTTCAGAAGCCAACTCTGAGGCAAAATGTAATATTTGGTTAAGTTTGAATTTCACAAGGAAAGGTTCATAAGTGCAAACATCAATATCAAAGGACTTGCATAATGATTTGTCCTCCTTTGCTAGGCACTGCCCATGTATTCTAGAGATTCTTGCCACTTTATGAGAAGAAAGTAGCAGAACTCTCCAGGGTGGAAATTCAATATTCTGTCACTTATTCTTTGGATCTCCACCCATTGAGACAACACATAATGACCATATAAACATATTCATGTTTGATAGAATCATGCCCCTCGTACCCCCTCCACACACATCCACCCACCACCAATACCCCACACCGGTGATCTGCTTCTGCCACAGTTGCAACTCTTCTGCAATCCAAAACCTCCCCCCAAACAAGGCACCAAAAAATAATAATAAAGTAAAAAAATAAAAAATAAAAAGTAAAAAATATTCTTTTTTAAATTGTGCCTTTCATTCCCATAAGATCTGTTGGATTTTTTGTATACTGACAATTTCTTCTGTATGTCCCCCTAGTGTCTTACTTTTTTCACTTTATTTCCCAAAGTTTTTAGGTTACAGAAAAGTCACTTGGAAAATATATGGGATTCCCATAAACCCAACCCCACATCCTCCCCTACCAAAAACATCCTACATGAATATGTTATATTTGTTACATTGATGAAGAAATATTGAAGCATTGCTTCTAACCATGGTCAATGGTTTGCATTATGGATTACCTTTTGCACCATATATCTTTATACAGTTCAAAAAAATTTAAAATGACTGTATCCATCATTGAAGATCATGTTTATCAATTACAATGATCCAAAAAATGCAATTTTCCCCCCAATCTTCTCTCCTATTCCCGTGGTACCTATAATAAACACTAAGTTTCAATTGTTGAAGAATAAGATTCATAGATATATGCAAAAATATTGAGGGCCTAACTTGAGGTCTGTTTTCTTTTATTAGGTGCTGTCTATGTACTCAATAAATTCTTGCCCCTCTATTTTTGAAAGTAACCAGATTCCCCAGGATGGAAATTTAATATTTTCTTGTTTATTATGTGGGTCTCCAACCCACTGAGATAACAGTCAATGCCAAAATGAACACATTCATATCCCATAGAATCATGCCCCATGTGCACCCATTCCCATATATCACCCCCACCAAAGCCCTGCATAATTGACCATCCCTTGCCATATTTGATACAAGAAAGAACATTGCCACCATTGTAGCTTCAACCACAGATCTACAAATCCCTAGACTTCACCTGTTCCTTCCTCCAGTCTTCCCTTCATTTCTGCCAATAGTCCACCCTAATCTCCCTATACTGCTCACACTCACATTCCAGCACCTTTAACCCCACTCATATCTGTGCACCACCATCACCCTCCTCCACTGCCAAACCACACCTTTCTACCTTATCATGCATTTTGCCCCTATTTAGCACCAGCTCACCACTTTCTACTCTCTGTATCCTGATAATCTATCTTCCAGACTCTAGCTCTCTTAGTCTGCTCAATAGGCTTAAGTCATATCAATGAGATCATGAAATATTTCTCCTTTAGTAACTGGTTTATGTCAATCAACATAAGGTCTTCAAGAGTCATTCAAGTTGTCAAATGTGTCAATATTTCATTCTCTCTTACCACTGAGTAGTATTCCATTGTATGTATATACTCTATATTTTTTAAAGGTTTATTTATGTTTTATGCCTCCCTGAGATGGATCTCTCCTTTATCTGCTTGTTATTTTCATTCACTGTTTGTACTCATTTTCTGCTCACTGTGTTTGCTCTTTCTGTGCTCACTGTGCCTGCTCTCTGTATCTGCTCACTGTATCTGCTGATCTTCTTTAAGAAGCACTAGGAACCAAACCCAGGACCTCCCATGTGAGAGGCATGTGCCCAACCACTTTAGCCACATCTGCTCCCTACTCACTGTGTCTCCTCTTTCATCTGCTCATTGCAACATCTCATTATGTCTGCTTGTTACATCAGCTGATTGCATTAGCTTATTATGTCTGCTTGTTCACTGCCTGTCTTCTTTAGGAAGCACTGGTAACTGAACCCACGACCTCCCATATGGGAGGAAGGTCGCCAACTGCTTGAGCCATGTCTGCTCAAACTATATGCTGTATTTTGCTTATTCATTCATCTGTTAGTGGATCCTTGAGTTACTTCCAACTTTTGGCAATAGTGAATAATGCTGCTATGAACATTTTAGTGCATATATCTGTTCATGTCCCTGCTCTAAATTCTGTTACTTGACACATTCAATTCCATCCATGATGGCAGAATTTTGCCCATTTATTAATTGGGTGTATTCTTTCTTATTTTGGGTTGAGTTCTTTGTATATTTGGATAAAAATAATTTATCAGATGTGATCTGTAAATACTTTCTCAACATTTTTGGAGTTATGTTTTAAGCCCTTATCAATGTCTTTCACATAGCACAGGGTATACATTTGAATAAAGACCAACTTATAAATGTTCTTCTCTCGTGGATCATGTTTTGGGTCCGATATTTAAAACTCATCACCATACAATGGGCACCTAGATTTTCTTGTATGTTTTATTCTAGAAGTTTTACAATGCATTTTACGTTTAAGTGGGATGATTTATTTTGATTTAAATTTTGTGAAATGTATACAGCCTTTCTCTAAGTGGACTTTTTTTTTTGCGTGAATGCAGCCTTTGTTCCAGCACCATTTCTTGAGATGAGCACACTTTCTCCATCAAATTTCCCTTGTCGTATTTGAAAGATAACTTGACTGCATTTATACAGCGTTATTTATGAGTGCACAAACATTAGTTTATTGTCTATTTCATCAATAGGTTACTGTTTAATCATAGTTTTTTTTACAGTAAGGTTGAAATCAGGTAGTATGGTTCCTAAAACTTTGTTCTTCTATTTTAGCAGTGTTAGGTTTTTGCTTTTCATTAGTAACTTTAAAGTTAGTTTGTCAATATCAATAAAATGATGTCCTGACATTTAGAACATGATTGAATTGAACATATAGATCATATATGGAAGAAATTGCATATTAATATCTACGTGTCATCCAAAGCATCAAGAAGCATTATATTAATTAATTGATTAATTTTTCACTTTTTGATAAAGGACCCCAAATCTCCCATTTTTATTGTTTTCAAGTGAAAAATTTGGTAATAATATTTACATTCAACATATTGTGCTGCCATCACCAATATTCATTACCCCAAATTTTCATCACAGGGTACAAAATGACTGGTCCTGTTTTTTGATTAAAATAAAGTCTGAGAGAAGTTGTAGTGGAAAGTATAGCCTTAAGAAAGTGTTTTACATCATGGACAAGGATGTCTAGTCTGCAAATATATCAAGGAGAAAGAGAAACATTTGTTTTCCCTGACATTTTCAGAAAAAAGGAACTAGATCTATATAAAATCAATAAAATACTTAACTTAATGTATTCACAATACAACCCATAGCATTTATGATTATTTCCAGAACACTGCTTTTGGCCAAATTTGCATTGTTCTGGTCTCTTTTCCAGCACATTCATCATCTACATGGAACCAGAAAACCAAACACGTGTTTCAGAATTTATCTTCCTGGGTTTCTCAGAAGATACAGAAATGCAGCCTATTGTTTTTGTGATGTTCCTCATGATTTACCTGGTCACATTCACAGGGAACCCACTCATCATCGTAACCATCCTCTCTTACTCCCACCTCCACACATCCATGTACTTCTTCATCTCTAACTTGTCTTTTACTGATATCTGTTTTACCTCCACCACTGTCCCAAACGTGTTGCTGAACATCCAGGCCAAATGCAAAATCATAACCTTTGAAAACTGCCTCAGCCAGATGTATTTTTTCATGCTTTTTGTATAATTAGACAACTCCCTTTTGACCATGATGGCCTATGACTGCTTCTTGGGCATCTGTCACCCCATGCACTACATGGTCATCATGAACCCTTGACTCTGTGGCTTCCTTCTGCTGGCATCCTGGTTGTTGAGTGCTCTGGCATTTCTTTTACATGTCTTATTGGTTTTACAGTTAACTTTTGGTACAGAGTTGGAAATCCCGCACTTTTTCTGTGACCTTAATCAGGTGGTCCAACTTACTTGTTCTGACACTTTCCTCAATGACCTAGTGTTATAATTTGCAACTCGACTTCTGGGTGTTAATCCATTAACAGGAATCATTTTCTCTTATTATAAAATTGTGTCTTCCAGTTTGAGATTTTCAACACCTGGGAGCAAGTATAAAGCACTTTCTACTTATGGATTGAACCTCTCAGTAGTGACCCTGTTCTGTAGTATAGATCTTTGAGTGTTTCTTAGTTCTGCTGCCACACAAAACCCAAGGGCAAAAGCAATAGCCTCAGTTATGTACATGGTGGTCACTCCCATGCTGAATCCCTTTATCTATAGTCTTAGAAACAAAGAATAAAGCAAGCCTTAAAAAAATAAAACTCTTCATGTGAGTGATATTTTCTTTCTTTTTGTAAGAGGTACCTGGAATTGAACCTGGGACCTTGTACGTGGGATGCAGGTGCTCAACCACTGTGCTACAACTGCTCCTAGATAGTGTGACTAGAGGTTTTTAGGAGAGGGAGATGGAAGAATAGGTGAAACATAAGGCACTTTTAGGGCATTGGAATTCCTCTGTGGGAACTTGCAAAAACTGATATAAGACATTATACATTTTATCAAAACCAATAAAAGTGCAAAGTGTAAAATGAATACCATAATGTAAATCATTGACCATGGTTAGTAGCATTGATTCAATATTTGTTCATCATTTGTAACTAATATACTATACTCATTTATGATATTTTTAAATAGGAGAAATGTGAGAAGGAGTGGGGATGGGGTAAATGGGAAGCCCCTTTATTTTCTATGTGACTTTTCTGGAACTTATAGCTTTTTTGAAAATAAAGTTGAAGAAGTAATAAGACACTGAGATTTTATTTTACTTTTTATTTATTTTATTTTTTGACTTTATTTTTGAGGAAGTTTTGAATTGCAGAAAGGTTTCAACTGTGGCAGGTGAGGATCACAGGAGTGTGGTGTCAGTGGTGGAGGATGTGTGGAGGGATGCACCTGGGGCATACTTCTATGGACTAGGAATGTGTTCATGTGGTCATGGGGTATGTTCTCGGTGGGTAGAGACCCACACAATAACTGAAAGAATATTGAATTCTTATCCTGGGCAGTCTTGCTACATTTTCTAATAGAGTGGCAAGAAACTCTATAGCACATGGGTATTGCCTAGCAAAGGAGGATGATCCAACACACCAGGCCCTTGATATTGACACATGTACTATGGACCTTTCCCTTGTGAAATTGAAAGTTAGCCTAGAAATATATATTGCCTAAGTGTTACTTCCTGAAAGCCTCCTTGTTGTTCAAATCTGGACTCTCTATGAGCCAAATTCAGAATATAAACTCAATATCTTTCCTAGGCATGGGTCATGTCCCCCAAGGATGAGCCTCCTTGGGAATGAGAGATCAACCAAGTGCCAGCTAGTGATGCATATGAGGGAAATATTAAATGCAAATGAGTTTTTCTATCTAAGAGATTTCCAGAGGTTATGCTTATGCAGGTATCAGAAGGACCTCATTGACTGCCGTAGTAAGCAGTGCCTCAAGCAGGGGTTTCTGAGGCATGTAGAAGACATCTGGACACAATGGGCAGTTCAGACAATCCCAGGAAATTGGCACCCCATCAGTGGCCCTTACCTTGGAATATGTGATAACCTATCTCCCCAATATATGAGTTAGTCTCCTTTATATTTCTCCTATACCTGGTTCTTATTACCCTTTTATTTAAACCCATAATTAGCACTATATACCAGTTAAATATGTGTCCCACAGACTTAAATCTTTGGTCTGTTCATATACCAGTTAAGCCCTGAATCTCAGGACAGATGCAGCCAACACTTTCTCTCCAGTACATTGGAATGCACAGAACTAATGAAAGGATTAAGATGGACAACAAATACCCAAAAACAGAATAACTGCACCTGCAGGAAAGGCAGATCCATTCACCCACCCCATGTCATCTAAAAACTCTCTCATTAGGAAGCAGAATGGGCATCACAATCCCCAGATCCTCAAGAATGAGTAATGAACAACATAAGCAGGCATGCAACTAAGTACTAAAGTAGATATTATAATTCTGGTAATGGAAGAACTTTTAGCCTTGATATAAAGACAGTGGTCACCAAAGGATCTGAAGGGATGTAAAGGGAAGAATAGGTGTATCAAGGGATAGTTTTTGGGAAAATTGGAATTGTTTAGAATGATATTCCAAAGATGGATATAGGACACTATACATTTTGTCAAAACTATAAAAGTGTGAGGTTCAAAGTGTAAACCATAATATAAACTATTAACCATGCTTAGTAGCAATGCTTCACTTCAAATATGTCCATCAATTCTAACAAATGTACCAAACTAATGAATGATGTTGTTATTGGGGAATATGTGGGATAGGGAGAAGGATGGGGAGGTGATAATATATATGGGAATCACCTATATTTTTAATGTCCCATGTATATAATCTAAAGCCTCATTAAAAAAAACAATGAATATTAAAAAATGGAAAGGAAACAATAATGAATTTTTAAAAAATTACTAAACTGGCAAAAAAAAAGTATCATGTTACACAAATTTGGAAATTTGCCAATGATTAAGGGAAGCCAAACTGACAGAACTAAATACAGATACTTTTCTCACAATGTAGAATGATAATCTGCTATTTTCCTAATTTCCAGCATTCTGTCTCTTTAATTTTCATTCATTAGAAACCCATGTTTCTCAATTTTTTAGTCATACCCCATCAAAATTTTAGTTTAAAGTGAAAAGAGATTTGTTTTATGATGTCCTGAAAATTTCTGGTTTTTCATTATCCCATAATCTGAGAATTAATATTCCTCATCTTGTCCTTAAAAAATTTTTTTCCAGTGCAATTAAAAGAACCACATCACTCCACATTCTTTAAATTATGATTTTCAACTAAATGTTTATCACATAAACAAGTCAGTTTGTCAAAATCTTCCCTAGGCAGTTTTTTAGGGATAACTACAAACAATATATGTGAGTCAGATTTGTCAATGCTATTAAAAAAATAGTGATATATATTTATCCATTAGAAACAGTGCCATTACTGTCCTCCTCTTGAACAAATTCATAAATCTATTCCCAGATCATTATCCTGGAAAATCTGTGTTTTCACAATCAGTTCTTACACTAAATACTTTACTGTATAGCTTATTTTCTTTAAGCAGAATTCTCTTTTTGAAAAACAGCCTCTTTAAGAATGTTGAGAAGAAATCTAGTAAGCATGTACCCTTGACATTGCGGAAGAACCTAGAAGTAGGCCTTTCAAGTAATTGGAATTCAGAAACACTGAAAATACATAAAAAACAGGATAACCATGAAAGTTGATACTTCTGTTTCCATAAAGAACATTGTATAGTCAAGAAGTCTCCACCACATGGTTCATTTTCTGCAATACAGGGAGTAGGAAGCTCTTGACATCAGTATTGTTTAAATACATACTGTACCTGTTATTTCACCATTGTCTGATGGTCAGAAACACAAGAAATAAAGAGATAGAAATGGCTTCTAAGAGCCAGACACCCCTACCACCTTAAACCATAACATGTAGTTTACATGGTGGTTGCCAAAATTACTTATATTTTGAGTGTAATTTAGGAGAGAGAGCAAATTTTTCTCTTTCAAAATTCCCTAAGATATTCCACTGTTTCCTAATATACTCAGCTAGTACATAGTTTTTAAATTTTATTTTTTGTATATTTTATTTTAAAGAATCTGTAGATTATATAAATGTTACAAAAAATATAGGGGATTCCCATATGCCCCCACCCCTTCGCCTCTCACATTTTACCAAATTACCAAAATCGTTCATTAGTGTGGTACATTTTTTACAATTGATGAACACATATTGAAGCATTGTACTAACCAAGGACTATGGTTTACATTATAGTTTACACTTTGACCTATACTACTTTATAGCTTTTCACTAAATCTGTAATGGCCTGTATCCATCATTCTGATGTGCTACAGGACAATTCCAATGTCCCTCAAATGCCCCTATTTTGCACCTGTTCTTCCCTCTCCCTACTCTGAGAACCTATTATGGCCACTGCCTTTATATCAATTCTTCCATTGATAGAATTACAATGTCTACTTTAGTCCACAGTTTCGTTCCCCCCTTATGTTTGTTCATTCATCAGTCTTGAGGATTTGGGGATTGTCATGCCTACCTTGCCTCTGATTAAGATGGGGTTTAGTTCCCATGGAGCAGATGGATGGAACTGCCTTGCTTGCACTTGTAGGTACTCTCTACTTTGTGGGATGGGCGAGTCCATCATCTTCCTTTTATTAGTTTTCCTAGGTGAGTCCAATGAACTGGAAAGATTCAGAATTCAACTGGCATATGAACACACCGAAGACTTAAATTTCCTGGACATATATTTAGCAAGTATAGTGTTAATTACATGTTCAAATAAAAGGGGCAGAAGAACCATGCATAGGGAATTTATAAATGACTCTAACTCTGTTACATTGGGTAGTATATATACACCAAAGTAAGCCCATTGACACGGTGCTAAATTCCTGAGATTGTCTGTGCTGCTTATCATATCTAGATGTCTCTAGAGCCCTATTTTTTGGGGTACTTTTCACTGTGGCAGTCAATGAGATCCTGCTAAGACATGCATAAGCATAACCTCTGTAACAACTCCCTGACTCACTTTGAAGTCTCTTAGCCATAAAATACTCATTTGCATTCAACAATTCCTCCATTTGGTCCAAGTCTTTTACCAGATTCATCACTAGTCAGTATTTGGTAATAATCCCTCAGTGCCAGGGAGGCTTATCCCTGGGAGTCATGTCCCATTTTAGGGTGAAGATAGTGTGTTTATATGATGAAATTGGCTTAGAAAGAGGTGATATTTGAGCAACAAGGAAACTTTCAGGAAAAGACATTTATTTTAATTTTTATTTTTGTATTTTATTTTTTACTTTAATTATTAATATTTTATTTTCCTATTCTTAATTGTTTATTTTTTGGTTTGTTTTGGGGAGATTTTGGATCATAGAAACATCACAACAGTGGCAGGGGAGGATCACTGCTGTGGGGTGTCAGTGAGGGGATATGTGCAGAGTGGTGCACTTGAGGCATGGCATATGAAAATATTCTAATGGTTATGGGGCATTGTCTTGGTGGATGAAGACCCACACAATAACCAGAAGAATATTGAATTTCCATTCTGGGAAATCCCACTACATTCCCTAATAAATCAATAAGAATCCCCTGAGTACACAGGCAGTGTCTAGTGAAGGAAGACAGACCATTATGTCAAACTTATGATATTGATGGTCATACTTATGAACCTTTTTAAGTGAAATTGAAACTTGGTTTAGTATTATATTTTGCCCAAGAGTTACATAGGTACTTAGTAAAAGATGTTTGTAGAGCATGTCACATTTGAGGGATGGTGATCATTAAAATTCTGCTAAATATTCTTAAATGTTTACTTAATTGATTATTATTTTGCCTCCTTTTTTTCTGAGAAGAAAGGCATTCCTGGATTTTATTAGTAGGAGATTCCTCATCTACAGAATCCTTAAAATTTGTGATAACTATATTGATTCACACTGATCTGAAGGGATAAATTTGTTCTTATGGAAATCTAATTTTTTTTTTCTCTAAAATCTGTAAATGGCTGCAAAACATCATCAAACTATCTCCTGCTTGTGAAATTCAAGTCAGTTTGGGTGTAGTATAAAACAAAATTTGAAGAATATAATTAAATTATAGATTTCAGGTATAGAACCTATTGGAACAGTGAGTAAGACAAACACCTTACAAGGGAAAATACTATATATTTTTTCTAGAGAAATTCAAAACTTTATTGCTGTCTCCAAATGATTAAAAATATGTTAAATATTAGGAGGAAAAGACTTATTTTTTTATTTTATTTTTTTTAATTTTTTTTCATTTGTAAAATGATATATAAATACATATGCATATATGTGCATTTGTTTACATAAATGTTATTTGTTATATATATATATACATTTTATAAAGGTGCCTAGATTACCCAAATATTACTCAGAAACTACAGGGATTCCCATGCTCCCCAACGCCCACACCCCCAAAAACACCCCACACAACCATTCCCCATCCGTGTGGTACTACACCCGCAATGGATATACACATCCTGGGGCCTTGCCACTGAGCATAGACTACAGTTCACATCACAGACCACACTCTTTCCCACCCAGTTCTGCATAGTATATTCTAATGGAAAATGGCCTACATTCGTCGCTGCTTCACCACTCAGGACAACCCCCAAAGTCCCAAAAAAGCCCGAGTATTTCAAATGCTCCTCCTCTCCCTGTCCCAAAAATTTCCAGTGGCCACTGGCTCCACCTCACTGTTACAATTTCTTCCATTGCTTGATTCACAATATGTCTACAACAGAATACCACCAAGTCCACTCTTTGAGTGAGATCTGTTCTCTTTTACTGTATTATATTTGTTAAATTCAAATAAATATTTACTGGGACACTTCCATACAAAATTTTAGAACAGATTAACACTTTCAGTGGAAGATTAATTTTCCAAAGTGGAGGATATAAAAATGAACATTTTCAGGTCAAGGGAAAACCATTTCAACTAAGATCACAGAAAACAGTAACAGAGCCCTTACCTCTTATAATGCACCACAATAATGTAGCCAGTGTCAAAGTGAGTATATGTCAAACATAGGAGCAATGACTCCGGCCCCCAAAGCTAAGAGCTGAGTTTCAAAGAGAAGTAAATGATAGAGAACCAGTATTGCATGAGGAGGTCTGGGGTTTCATCTCCTGGTGTCTTCCACCAATGCCAACATTCCCTTTTCCATTCATTTCGAGATCACACTTCTCAGAAGAACTGGAAACACCCATGTAATTCTGAGATACATCATCCAAACTATAGTTACATATGTGTTTTATCTTCTTGAGTTTCCAGAATGCAGATATTTGGTATTTATCTATTATTGAAGGATGAAACAGCCAGCAGAACAAAAAAAATATCTGGATTAAAATTAAGTCTGAGAGACTATCTGTTGTGCTATGGGAAAGAAATATCATGGGAGGCTATGCTTTACTGGCAATACCTGCATGGACAAAGAAAGAGTCAGATGCAGGGGAAGTCTACAAATAAAAAATAGCCTCATCTACTTATTTTTATTTATGGCTCAGGATTTGAATTATATTGCAACCAATGTTCTTTCAGTATTGTTACCTGGAAATTTTTAACTTTTTTCATGGCATTTTTCAACTCTAGGGATTCTATTTTATTTGTTTTTGGAAAACATGTCACTGTATGTATTTTCATGATTCTTTTTAATTTTCTGAAACTTATTAAAAGTTTATTCATGATCTGTGTCAGAATAATTTCATCATCTGAAATTGTTAAATCCTTGTTTCCACTGTCTGCTTTTCTTCTGATTTTTAGTCTTGGTAACTTATTTTCTTAGTGTTGATGGAGGATTTTTTAAAAAATTGTATTATGCTTAATTTGTTGGGCCCATGTTTGTGAGAAGTCTTGTAGGACTTGGTGTAATAAAGAGGATTTATACTTGACTGTATTTTGCCCTTATGAATTATGGAACTATAAATGCTATGTTGCCCACCTAGAGTTTTAAGACCACATAGTTGCTTCCTGACTCATCATTCAGAGGGCTTTCCCCACCATGTAGCACCACGGTCAGGGCAAGTGTGTGTTTTGTTACCCATTTTTGATTAGTATGTTTATAAGTATTTACTTTTAGAATGCAACTATAAGACTCTATAATACTAACTCTACCTTAATTCTAAGTTGTATAATTCTATAATTATTAGAAGTTCCACTTAGGAAACGTTTGGGCTTCATCTTCAAATGAAACCTATCTAATATTATATCTCAAGTTCTTCAGTCTGCCAGATTTACTCCTCTACCCAACAAAGTGGCTAATATCATCTGTGGTTAAGTTAATTTCTTATGTCTGGTTAGTTCAGGGATGAACTTAAAAGAGGATTTAAAAACTGTTTTCCCAGCATTTTCTTTATCAGAAGAATGGGGTATCTCTTCCATAATTTAAGGTGTCATGTGTAATCAACTTGTTACCATATAGTTGATTGATCTCCCCAAGGTATGTTGCCATGTTGGCTGTGAGGTATCATTTTCTGCTGTTGACAGATGGGGCCCTCAGTAGTTACTAACACCATACCTGCCTCAATGGGTGTAAGCCTGTGTTCCTCAGTCCATACATAAAATCCATCTTTGCCACTAAATCAACTCTGACCATGATTCCATTAGACAAGTACAGCGGTAACTAGGGAAATGACTGGCTGCCATCCATGTAATGGTTCAACTTGGCCGATGATTACCTTTACCTTATTCTGATGAAGTTTCTCTTTGGAGAGTATTTGCATGGCATACAAATATCTTCATGTTTTGTGCCCATTCACATCCAGTCCTTCCATGACACTGACCAGCTGCCAAATAATTAATACTATGCATGAATTAGTGTAAATAAATACTTCTGTCCATCTCTCAAATGTTTACCTATCCATAGGGGATTCCCCATTCTACTATTCTTTAGGGTACTTCTTGGTGGGGATGTAATTCTGCATTGCCCTTTTTTGATATTACCGGAATTTCATAGAGCACTATCTGCCAAAAAATTATATTTTTCTTTCCTAATCAGCTGGTCATAGAGTTCTTCACATCAGGCCATTAGTGTAGGTGAGAGGTGTAAGAGCCATGGAATCTGAAACTTATGCTCATCCAACTCACTTGTGCTGCAGTACCCGTTAAACCTGGTGTTGTGTGTACTGTTTCCAAATGGAGTGGTTTTCTATATGCCTAAATTTATGACTTTGTGGGTTAATGATGGGAAGTTCAGGTTGCATGCTATATTCATGGTCCAAAATTTAGCATTTATTCCCTACTAGGGTCCAGGAACAATACAAAAGTTATATCTGAAATGAGGACAAGCTCTCTTCAAATGTGATATAGTATTGTTCCAACATCCTCAAGATTTTGTTGTTCAACTCTATGCCTTACCAAAATCCAAACAGCATCCCTATCTGCAACACATTTTTCAAACATTATTCCATATGATTTGCAGAACAGTATGTGTGAAGGAGGTATAATTTGCCCTCAAAATACAAGAAAACCCACAAGGAATTTTGTTCATCTTAGAGTTAAGAGAAGTCAAATTCAGCAACTTGTCCTTCAGATTGTAAGTGGTATCTCAGCATGCTCCAGAGCAGTGGCCTGCTAGGAATTTCAGAAAAGTAGTAAGTCCCTGAATTTCTGTGGAATATGTTTATAACCCTCTGAATCACATATGTTAAACTAAAATATCCACAATAGTTTGTATATCCAGCACAACAGACTGCTTCTGTTGGCCTCTCATAATAGATACAGAACTAAATTTATATTTTGGTAAATAGCAGTAAGCCAAGTCCATTAAAAATGCTTATTAATTCTATGAATTTTATACATGACTGAGTAAACTAGTAATATGAAGATAATTGTATACTATGTAAGTGTTCATCAAGGAATAGCTTCAGAGGAGGAAGATCATAGTAATTAATGGAGAAATTGAACCATCTTTGTATGTCAGTCAACTTTTTTTGCCATGTCCTTGCCCAATGCACTCATGATGAGAGTAACCTCACTGGCATGGTAGAATTTATGCATGGAGTGAGAAACATGGACATGCACTCACCAAGGCAGATATGGTTTTTGTCACTGATAGCTTCCCAAATTACCAAAAGCAGAATCCAACATTGTGTATTCAGATCAAAAAGATTATAAAGTTGTAGAACTGCCTTTCTGAAAGGTGCACCACAGTGTTCTCACAAATAAAATGTTGAAAAACAATTTTAAAAAATAATCTATTAAATATATCCTTGACTTGGCCTTAAAATAAGAAAATAATTGGGACCAAAGATAAAATACAATAGGGTACCATGTTGAATAGTATGTTCAAATACAAATGTACTTTTTTCCCTTAAATGCTTTATGTTGAAAGGACATTGCAAATATTACTTGTGTTTTGTAAAACAGCAAAGAACATTCATAACTTGAAATTTTTTAAAAAATCATTCACCATAGTATCTAAAACAATAAAAAAAAACCAGGCAATTTAATTGAAGTGTTGAGGGACTTTTACACTGAAAACCAAAATAGCACTTTCATAAGAATTTAGAGAAGACTTAATTAAATTGTAAGACATCCTGTGTTCATGGATTGGAATTATTATTATTTTTAAGATGTATAAGATTACCTTTAGTAATCCATATACTCAAGGTAATCCCTAAGTCCCTGGTGCCCTTTAAGAAGAAATAAAAATGCTGATCCTTATTTCTATGAAATCGCACTTCACCAGGACTAACTTAAGTTATTGTGTTTACTTATTTTCATGTCTCTTGGCCTGTTTTGACCATAAACAGTTCAAGAGGAAGCATGATATCTTACTTTTTTCTTTATTTCCAGAACATAGTGTATTGCTAGCCATACAGTACTTTGAATAAACATTACTCCAGATGAGACAGAATGAAGACAGAAAATATTTTAGTGTACCCAGAATATCTTTCTAGGATGAGCAACTGGGAAATCATTATGAGGCAATCTGCTACTGGGAAGAAGGAGTCTACTGGGATAAGAAATGTACATGGAGCTCCAAACCTGTCTCTCAAGGCTCAAAACTGGCACAAGTTTGCATTGTGTTTTACTTTCTTACCTCTAGAAACTAAATATCTCAGGGAGTAGAGAGGCAAAAGAGTACTTCATTAAAAAAACTGATGGTAATGAAATTCCTAAAGGCATGGAAACTCTAAATGTTACCCCTACACCCTCTCAAGTCTGCTTTTCTAAACTCTAGTGAATAGAAAACACAGTTATGTCTTCTAGAAATCTGGTGAGTGGTTTCATCTCCCTGCCTTTCCTTATAGCAGAGTTTCCAACTTCATCCAACATTCAAGGAATAATCTTCA
>JAQZBX010045991.1:0-20882 GCA_029593785.1 Cabassous unicinctus | reverse complement strand
GTTTGCACCTGCGCCTCCAGACCACCTCCTCGCTCCCGGGCCTTTCCCTCCTCCCCTCCGCCTCCCAGGCCTGGCACAGGCCGCTGGGCCCCGCCCTGTCCTGCCACCGACCACTCTGTGCCCCACTGGACAAGGGTCCCCCAAATCCTAGGGAGCTAGAAGGGTCTTTGCCGCCCACCACTGCTCTGCCCCAGTGGAGCAGGCTGCCCAGTGCTTGGCAGGTTCTCCCAGCTCCTCCCAGTGCAGTGCCCGCCTCCGTCACTGGATGTCTGCCTGTACCCCCACTAGACTGTGAGCCCAGGGGGGCCCGTTGCCATAGCTCCCTCCAGCCCCAGGGGGGCTGGGTGGGTTGGAAGGGGGGAGGGGGCGGCAAGGACAGATGAATAGGAAAAGGAAGCAAAGGTGGATAGTTGGGTGGAAGGAAGGAGGGATACATGGACAGATTCAAGGACAGACAGGCATTGGGTGAATGGTGGAATGGATACAGAAGGCTGGGCAGATGGTGTCATGGACGGACGGATGGATGGAGGAAAGAAGGAAGAAGAGTACTCTGTTAAAAAAGATAAACTGGCACATTGGTCCTGCATAAAGTGCTGTCAGATTTAACCAGGGTCTGGGGGGAAGGCAGTGGCGAGGGACGAGGGACGAGGGGCCCGGGCAGCGCCCTCCAGACACCCACCTCGGTGTGATGGTCCGCATCCGTATGCCGATGAAGCGCTTCTTCCACTCTGGGAATGAAACACGACGGGGCTGCGTTAGAGCCGTGTAGCAGTGTGGCATTGTTTATGAATTCCAGGAATAGTGATTGGATTCTGTTTGTAAACTGGTCTGTCGGAGGTATCACTCTTAACTGATTAAATTATGCCGAGGACTTGAATTGTGCTCACTAGGGCATTGAGGCCCCGCCCCTTGGTGGGTGAGGACTCTCAGAGAAAAGACAAGGCAAAGGACAGAGTCGGGAGTTTTGAGCTGGAGCCTGGGAAGCGAACACACAGGAGAAGAACACAGAGGAATAGTGGTGGCTACTTAGACTCGGCAGAAGCCCGGGGAGAGAGACAGAGCCGTTCACCTGAGAGTCTACAGCTGGCCTTGTGGAGCGAGCACGGCAGCTGAGCCCAGAGAGAAACAGAGCCCCGGGAAGAGAGGAGCCCAGGAAGCCTGAACCCTGGCAGACGTTGGCAGCCATCTGGCCCCAACACGTGGCAATAGACTTTGGTGAGGGAAGTAACTATGCTTTATGGCCTGGTAACTGTAAGCTTCTACCCCAAATACCCTTTGTAAAACCCAGCAGAGTTCCAGTATTTTGCATCAGCATCCCTTTGGCTGACTAATACAAGCCGTGAGCATCCAGCGCCCTCCCTGTAGGGGTGGGCGTGTGACCAGACTATCCCCTGCAGGACCAGGAAGCAGTGGGCACCATCTCATGTGGCCCAGCCCACCCCGAGGGGCCAGGCCCCTGGAGCTTCCCTCTCCTGGCGGCTCTCGGGGAGCTGGGAGATATCCCGGCTTTCTTGTGGCTCTCCGCCGAGGTGGCGCCATGCCACTCCCACGCTCGGGCACCCTCCAAGCACGTAAAGGCGACCCCTGCTCTGCCTGCTGAGTGCCAGGCCCATCCCCCAGCGGCCAGCTGGCCTCTCCTCTTGAGCCCCCTCCCACAGGCTCCCCAAACTTGCCCTGCTTAGAAGGGAACTGGCCTCCTCCACCTGCTTTTCCCTTAAATGCTTAGAGTAGCTGCTCAGCTGCTGCTCAGCTGCTGCAACCGCATGCCAGGCTGGGCAGTGGGAGCTTCATGCAGGCAACTCCCAGAGGTGTCTTCCCTGTCGCCAGCTGCCCTTGTCCTCGCCCTTCCCCTTCCCCCTGAACCCAGCGCCGGCTCAAGGGAGTCTTGTCTTCCACTGCTGTCAGATCTGCTCTGGCCCTCTCCACCCTCATCTCCTGACCAGGTGATGGCTCTGGGCTCCTGCCCAGCCCCGTTTCTCCTCTGCCCCTGCCTCAGTGCATTCTGCAAAGAACAGCCAGAGGGACCTGCTAAAGGCCAAGCCAATCACCTTCCTCCTCCTAAGCTCCCGCCTCCTACTATGTGCCAGGCCCTGGAAGCCCAGAGAAGAATCAGAAGATGAAGCAGCTGCTGTGCCAGCAAAGTACCTACTGGGCACCAGCGTGAGGCCTGGGGTAGGGCACAAAGATGGTGGTGAGGAGGCTCAGAGGGAAACGGAACCAGGCAGCATCTCGCAGACTCTGAGCAGGGCGTTAAAGGATGGATAGGAGTTTTCCCAGGGACAGGACTTGAAGAACGGCATTCCCAGCAGAGGGAACAGTGAGGTGTAAAGGCATGAAAGTGTGAGAGTCTGGCAAGTCCAGTGAGTTCAGGGACCCTGGGGCAGGAGGACTGGGACCCGATTATAGATGGATGGGGCAGGGAGGGGCCTGCTTACTGACCACCTTTAATTAGATTCTCCCACTTCCTCTCCATGGCACTATGAGGCTGATTCTTAGTCTGTCCATTTTAGAGATGAGAAGCTGAGGCTTGGGAGTGCCCTTCCCCAAGCTGCAGCCCCCTGCCCCAGCAAACTCCTATTCATTCTTTAAAACCCAGCTCAGACTCTGGGAGGTGTTATCTGATTCCCTCTCCCTCTGCGCGTTATCAAGAACTGCTTAAATCAGGGTATTCAATGAGAAATAGGTGTAACAATTGGGTGAAATGACCTCCTCTAATTACCTGCTCAAGGCCGCTCCTAGTGAAATGTCCCCCTGGCTTGGTGTCAGGCGGTTTGACCCCACAGCCACCCTGGATGTTTCTCCCTGGTCTTCCCACAGCTTCCATGCAGGGCGAGCCCCCTGGCTTCTCCCTGGATTGTCCCACAAAGCCTTGCTCTCTGGAGAGTTGTCCAAATCCAGACTCCCCTCTGGAGATGTACATGGAGGCCCTTTCTGTTCCAGAGGGCAGCCACGGCACCCGAGATCTTTGCAAGAGACTGAGTTCTGCTTCTGTCCAAGAGGGTGTAACAGGGACGTATTTATCCCCCAGCCCCAAAGAACTGAAAAACCAGACAAAAGACATGGAACCACAGTTCCCAAGACACTGGACATCAGGCATCAGAGGCCAGTGATCCCGAGAGATGGGAGACAGACAAGGTGAGCCTGATGGGCTTGCTGCCTGGAGGAGGTGTCCAGGCTGTGGCTCAGGGAGGGCAGCCTGGGCAGAGCCTAGGGACTCGCCGAGTTGAAGAGACATAACTGAGAGTCTGGGTGGCTGGAGTTTGTTGGGCAGACAGCCAGGGAAGAGGGGGCTGCACGGAGAACTCCAGAGATCTCCAGGTATTCAGCTGGGTACTGGCCAATCAACATACGCATGGAAAGAAACTACCGAGAGCTGAGGAAAGAACCACGTAAGATTTCAGAGGGAACAATCCCCGCAGCTCCCTGAAGGCCAGGAGAGGTACGTGTTCCTACCGGCCAGTGTGGGAAAGCTCATGATTCATGGGGCATAGGGCCAAGTACCCGGCGGGTTTGCCTCAGTAGAGGGTCAAAACGACCCTCGAGGAATCACTGCTCTGGTCTACCTAACAAAGCTCAAAAGCAAGAGCCACAAGGCTCAAATTGTTTATAAGTAACTTAACCATATTCCAGACCAAAGCTTGAGGAAGTTTAGAGATACAAAATGTCATACTCACAATGTACAACTGATAACATCTGGCATCCGAGTGAAAACCTCCAAGCATGTGAAAAAGCAAGAAAACTTGATCCTTATTAAGGAGAAAACTCAATCAACTGAAATGGACCCATAAATGACATTTACATATTCCGGACCATAAAACAAGCTCAATGAATCTTAAAATTTGCATGTCATACAAAGTATATTCTTCGACCACAATGGAATTAAACTAGAAATTAATCAGTAGAAAGTTATCTAGAATATTCCAAAATACATGGAAACTAAATAACACTTCTAAATAATCCATCTTCAAAGAAGAAATCAAAGGGAAATTAGAAAATATTCTGAATTGAATGAAAATGAAAATGCAGCATACCAAAATGCAGAGGATACAGTAAAGCAGTACTTAGAGGGAAATGCCTATGTTAGAAAAGAAGAGAGTCTCAAATCAATGACCTTCACTTCTGTCTTCAACATTAAAAGATCAGATGAAATCCAAAGTAAGCAGGAAAAACGTAACAACAAAGATAAGAGTGGAAATCAGTGAGGTAGGAAACAGAAACACAACACAAAAATAAATAAAGCCAAAGGCTAAATCTCTGAAATCAATAAAATTGAGAGGCCATTAGCCAGACTTATTAGGAAAAAAAAATTAGAGATGACCCAAATATCCATATCAGGAAGGAGAGAGGCCACACTGCTACCAATCCTATAGGTACTAAAAAGGTAATAAGAGAATATCATGAACAACTTTATGCTGGTAAATATGAGAACTTAGATAAATGGACCAATCTCTTGAAATATGCAAACTACCAAAGCTTGCTCAAGAAGAAATAGGTAGTCTTAATAGCCTACATAGACTAAAGAAATTGAATTTGTAGTTAAGTTTTCCCACAAAGAAAACCCCAGGATCAGATGGCCTCACTGGAGAATTCTACCAAGAATAAAAGGAAGAGATAATACCAGATTTACACAAACTCCTCCAGAAAAGCGAAAATGAGTGAATATTCTTAACTCATTATCCTGATACCCAAAGCTGAAGACATTATAAGAAAACTACAGAACATCATCTCTCGTGAAGATAGATGCAAAACTGCATTCAAAAGTCTTAGCAAATTGCATCCAACAATATTTTAAAAGGATAATACAGCATGTCTTAGTAGGATTTATTTCAGGAATGCAAGGTTGGTTTAACATTCAAAAATCAACTGGGGAGCAGATGCGGCTCAAACAGTTGCACTCCTTCCCACATGGGAGGTCCTGGGTTTGGTTCCTGGTGCCTCCTAAAAACAAAGACAAACAACAAGCAAACAAACTAAAAAACCAACTTGGGGAGCTGATGTGGCTCAGTGGTTGAGCCCAGCTTCCCACTTACGAGGTCCCAGGTTCAATCCCCGGCCCTGGTACCTCAAAATAAATAAATAAATAAATGCAGTTTCCCATATTAACAGATTAGAAAGGGAAAACATATTATTATATCAAAAGACGCAGAAAAGAGCATCCCAATAAAAACTAGAAAAACAAGGGAACTTCTTTGAGCTGATGCAGGGCATCTATAAAAACCCTTACTTAATGGTGAAAGACCGAGCTGAACGCTGTCTCTAAGACCAGGAACAAGGCAAGGATGTCTGCTCTCACCACTTCTATTCAATACTGAACTAAAGGTTCTAGCCAGGCAAGAAAAAAGGCATTCTGATTGAAAAGGAGGAAGCAAAACTATCTTTATTCTCAGACTACAAAATAGTTTATACAGAAAATCTGATGGAATCTACCAAAAAACTATGAGAACTAATAAGTGAGTTTAGCAAGGTTGTACGATGTAAGATCAATACACAATGATATTTTTATTTGTATATTCTACTAAGGAATAACTAGAAATTAAAATGAAAAGAAAACACTGTGTACTATAGCATAAAATATGATCTAGGAATAAATCCAAGAAAAGATGTAAGACTTGTACACTGAAAACTATACAAGTCTGAGAACCCAGAGAAGACCTAAGTAAATGGAGAGCTATCACATGCTGATGGGTCAGAAGAGCCAACATTGCTAAAATGCCAGCTCTCGCCAAATCCACCTATAGATTCAGGGCAATCCCGATCAAGCTATCAGCAGGCTTTCTGTAAAAACTGGCGAACTGATTGTGAAATTCACATGGGAATGCCAAGGACTTAGGCGAGCCCAAGCAGCCTGAGGAGGAACCAGGCTAAGGACTTGTACTGCCCACTTTAAGACTTGGCTTACAGCTTGAAGAGGCTAGGCAGAGTAGGACGGGCAAGGGGAATCACACAGGGGCATTCCTTCTTTTATATAGAGCCGTAAAGGCACTTGGGTGGGAAAAAGAGTCTTTTCAACAAATGGTGCTCGAAAAACTGAATATCCAGGTGCAAAAAAACCCCCACAAAACGAAAAACCCAAAAAACAGACAAAACAACAAACTTCGAGCGATATCTTGCACCACATTAAAAAATGAACCAAAAGTTATCATTTTGGGGTGCTGGCATGTTCTTTTTGGGGTGCTGACATGTTCTTTTTGGGGTGCTGACATGTTCTAAAATCGTGGTGATGACAGCACAACTCTGGTTATACAGAGAGCCACCGATTGCCCACTTCGGATGGACTGTGTGGTATGTGAATAAAACTGCTTAAAAAAAACACAATACCCCGCACTTGTCTTTAGTGCAAATGAGCATCAAATGGATATGCCAGTTAGAAGCTATTCAGATGAAAATAAATCCCTAAACTCTAATGTGTTTATACTCCACCAGTTTAACATTTTAATCTTATTTTTAAATTTCATTCCCTGCTATGAAGGTCACGTCTAATAAAAAGGTTGAAAGAAGGGGGGAAATGCATCATAGTCCTAATCCTAAGTAGAAAAAAACTAAAAATGTAAAATTTCTAGAAGAAAATATAGGAGAAAATTTTTGTGACCTTGTGTTAGTAAAGATTTATTTGACATGATACCATGATATTCAAAAATCACAATCCATAAAAGAAAACATTGATAATTTCATCAAAATTGAGAACTTTTCTTCCTTAAAAGGCACTGTTAAGGGAACGAGAAAACAAGCCACAGATGAGGGGAGAAAATATTTGCAAGTCACATATCTGATAAGAAGATTGTTTCCAGAACTCTGAAAACTCCACAAAAAAAGCACAACCTACATTTTTTTAAAAGTGGGCAATAATCTTTAAATGGACACTTCAATGAAGATACATGGATGGCAAGTAAGCATGTGAAAGATGCTCAAGATGTTCGGTTACCAGGGAAATGTAAGTCACAGCCTCCGTGAGACTCCACTCTGCAGCTGACAGAACAGCTACGAGTAAAAAGACAGGCCATGCCGAGAGCTGGCGCTCGTGCAGCCACAGGTCACACACACGCCTGGTGGATGCAAATGGTCCAACCACCTTGGAAGGCAGCTTGAAGCTTCTTAAAAAGTTGGGCAAACACCTACTCTACGTTTCAGCCACATCCCCTCGGTGTCTATCGCAGAGGAATGAAGGCTTATGTCCATACAAGGCTTGTACCTGCAGGCTCAAGACAACTGTATTCGTAATAGGCAACAATGGGAAACAAGCCCAATGCCCATTTTTGCAGGCATAAAGAAGGCGTGCCCTGCCCGTGCCGTCCCCCAGAGACAGGAGAGAACTATGGCGACACACACACAACATGGACAAATCCGAAAGTACTGATGCCGAGGGACAGAAGCCAATCAAAAGAAAGAGCACACCGTGGGATTCCATTTATAGAAAACGCAAACTAACTTGCAGTGACAGAAAGCAGACCGTTGGTTGCTTGGGGAGTGGGTGGGCGGGACCAGCAGGCAGGAGGGGTTTCCAGGCGGCTTGAAGACACTTTGGGGTGTCATGGACGTGTCCTCTACCTGAACTGTGGGGTGGCTCCCCAGGTGTATATGTATGTTAACACATGGAATTGCACGCTTTGAAGATGAACAGGTTATTTTATGTCAGTGATACCTCAACCAAGCTCCTAATAGATAAAGCTACAGGTCAAGGCAGACATAGACATAGATAGAGATGCACAGAAAACAGAGCTCTAGACAGAGATAAAATAGGCAGGGACACATAGATAATAGAGCTATGGACATAGAGCTATAGACATAGACAAATAGACACATCTTTCCAAGACAGGGAAAACCCAAATGGCAGAATTCTGGGCACTATGACAGGTCCCATGCAGACAATGGGAGCTGGGACAACCCCAACCCCCACAAGCTGCTCCAACACCTGTGAGTGTAGAACTTGGAAACCATGCTACAAGGAGTGTTGTTCGCTCTTAGCATCAACATAATCTCTGTGAATGAAATTCGACCTTTGCCCCAAGTGGCTGGGTCGCCTTGGGTGCCATCGGCCGTGGGAGGTGGCCCAGAGGGGTGGAAGCAGCCATGGACAGATGGACAGACCTGGGCTGCGTTTGACACTTCTCTGCTGTGTGACTCTGGGTGAGTGACTAAACCTCTCTGTGCCTTGGTTTCCTCTTCTGTAAAGGGGATGCCAATCAGGCCTGCCTCCCAGGGTGTGGACAGCAGCCACCAAGAATTCAGCTATTGTCGCCGAGTGACCTGGGTCGCACGTTTCTCATCTCTTAGGGCAGACTCATGGGAGCTGAGCTTCGCCGAGCCCACATGGCTACCGTGCACAAACCATCTGCCTTCCACGGCGCATGGGCCCCCGGCTTCTGCTCGCACCCCCAGCTGGGGCTCCCGACCTCGAGTGACATCCATCTAGATGGCTCGCCAGGAAAAGGCCCAGCAGCTCAGCATGCTCTTGGGACTGCCCAGGCCAGTGTGGGCCCAAAAGCTGAGGGGCACGTGCATGGAGAGAGGCCAGGAAGGTGGCGGAAGGCCCAGTCCAGGGGTCCAGCGGCGCTGCCAGGTTTGCTTTATAGCCCAAAAGAGCGTCTCAAACAGAAATGACGGGACCTGCCTTAAAATTGGAGGGGGATGGTTCGTGTGGGCAGGGAGCGGGCAGGGAGAGGGCGGGGCTGCCGCCCACCAGGTGAGGATGTGGGGACGTGGGCAAGGTTGTGCAGGTGGAGGTGGTGAGCAGGCCATAGAGCAGAGGTCAGCAAAGAGAGGAAGGGGAGGACAGCACACCAGCACCAGGGTCACGACAGGTACAAAGATGCAGCCCCAGGTCTAGGTCAGAGCTTCCTAGCAGCCAAGGGGAAATGAGCTTGGGAGGCTAGACAGTTCCCACAATCCAAGACAGGAAGCCTGCAGCTACCTGAGGAAAGACAGGCTTGCCCTGACTCCAGGCTGTCTTCCATAGAGGACTGAAGGGAGGAGTCCTCGGCCACTTCACGTGACCAGCTCTCAGAGCGCTGGGCCTGGCCCTGCCAGAGTCCACGCGCTGGGCTGGCAGGGCCGCCCCTGCCCTCAATGAACTACTAGGGAGGGCTGCATGGAGACAGGAAGGCAACTGAAGCTGTGAGTCTTGGGGCTGGGTCTGGCCTGGGCGTTGGCCGGAGGGAGATGCAATGGTGGGAGTGGGATACTCACCTGGGTAAAAGACATGGCTGAAAAGAAAATGGCGAGGGCAGCGCTGCCAGGAAAGGCCCTGGCATCACGAGCCGCTTGACCCTTCTCTGGAAAGCAGCTGCAACCACCGACTTTGGGAGGGCGACTGCCAAGCCCTCCCTCGGGAGGCACCTGTGCCCTGTCACGGCCTCTGCCAGACCTGCCCCTAGGAGCTCACGCCTTCTAGGAGGGGACAGGACAGGCTGGGCCTTGCAGTCCAGATGGGGGTGAGAAGGAGGCTAAGAGCAGGCCGATTTCCAGGAATCAGGGATTCAGGCTCTCCTCCCATACTGGGCACTCTGCCCATAGAGTGAGCACTGAGGGGTGGGCGGTGGGTGGGTGGGTGGATGGATGGATGGACGGATGGAAGGAAGGATGGGTGGCTGGATGAATGGATGGACAGATGGGTGGGTGGATGGATGGACAGATGGGCAGATAGAAGGGTAGGTGGGTGGATAGATGGGCAGACGGACAGATGGATGGATGGGTGAATGGAAGGATGGACAGATAGATGGCTGGGTGGAGGGTGAGTGGACACGTGGATGGATGGGTGGATGAGGAAGGAAGGAAGCAGCTGAGGGAGGGAGGGATGCCCTGAGCAAGGCCCAGGATGAAGACTCCAGGGGTCTGGGGGCTTTGGGTTGGGGGAAGGGCCCAGTCCAGGAGCGAGCACGGTCCACAGGGCACCTGAAGCTGGGCGGGCAGCCAGGCCTGGCTGGGCCTCCCACATCCACTCCACGGTCTGTCCCAGAGCGGGGACGTCCAGGGCTCTCAGCCCAGGAGAGAGGCCCCGCCCACTGGCCCTCCAGGTGCCTCTTTACCTTTGACGTGCTTGTCTTGGAACTCCGCGAGGAAGCGCGTGATGCGGTCTGAGGGGATGGCAAAGGAGATGCCAGCCGCGACCTTGAGCGTGTTGATGCCGATGACCTCACCGTCCTGGGCAGGGAGACGGGAGGGGGGCGGTCACTCAGGGACAGCGAGCTGCTGCCCTGGACCACAAAGTACCGCCTCCACGGCCCCGCTTCCCGGCGCTGATGCTCACCGTCAACGCCCCTGCCCAGGAAGCTGCCCTGGAGAGGAGGCTCCGGGTTTCGCATCAGGTCAGGTCCCCACCCTTGTGGCCGACTCCGGGGCAGCACCCCTGGAGCGTCGGCTGGAGGTCCACCTTGGGCCTCCGATTAGCCCATCCCTCCTGCCCATCCGCCTTAGAGCAGCCGCCTCCTGGCCGCCAGGCAAACCCCAGGAGATTGCTGGCCTGCCGAGCAGCTCCCGGGGAACGCGGGGTGGAGCGCCATCTGCGCAGGTGGCTCCAAGACCCTCAGGACGCAGCCCACCAGACTCCTCACACCGCCCACGCCCCCCTCCTGGGCGTCTCCAGCACTGGCAGCTGGCCCAGCTTCTCCACCCACACGGGAGCCTCCACCCTGCGTCCCGCCGTGCCTCTTCCCGGGAATAGCTCCTCTATTCCCCTCTACCCAAAGCCTCCTGACCACTACAGCTTGGGGAAATGCTCCCTCCTCCAGGAAGTCCTCCTTCATGCATGCCTGCTGTCAATCCTTGGCTCTGTCCCCATCTGACCCCCTGACGGAGGGGAGCTTGCTGAAGGGAGACCCCATGTCCCCCTCCTCCAGTGCCTTGAACCCAGGAGCTCTGAAAGGAGCTTCCTGATTTATCCTGGAACCAGTGCCCTGGGGATGAGAATACGCCCACCTTGGGTGCCCAGAGCAGGAGGGGGTGACTTGAGGGGCACTGAAACAGGAGGACGGGGTGGCCCAGCGAGAGGCCCTGCCCCGAGCCCCCAGCAAGGGGCCCGCTCCCTGCAGCTCCCCTGCCCCTAATCGGCTGCTCCTTGGGGACTCCTCATTACTTAAAGAGAGGCCAGCGTCCCCCTAAGGAGCCCGGGGCAGCACGTGCAGTTGCACTCCTGGCCACCAGCCTGAAGATACGAGGGCTGCTTTCTGGGGCCTCCAGGCCTGCTCCACCCCTCACCCCGAGCTGCGGTGCCCCAGAGCCCCAGAACAGCAGAGGCGCCCCCCAGCACTCACCAGGTTCACCAGCGGTCCCCCGGAGTTCCCGTACTGCAAGGGGGAGGGAGGGAAATGGCATGAGTCGGGCCCTGCGTTCCCGTCTGTCCCCCAACAATTCTACCCAGTCCAGACAAACAGTGTCACGTTCACTCCCCAGCAGCAACGTAAGGCCTCGGCCACCCCCATTTTACAGGTAAGAAGCCGAGGCCCCCAGGCCTGCTGGTCGCGTCTGACCTGGGCCCAGGTCCTGCACTGAGCCACACCCCTTCGCCGTCTCCAGCCGGGCTAGGGAACCCCGGTGGATGCAGGCAGGGTCCGCACTTCCCGCCCTGCCTGCCTCGCAGAGCCTCCATCCAGGCTGACATTTCCAGCAGAGCATCCAAACCATGTCCAGCCCGAAGACGGGCGTCGGGGCAAAGTGCTTCAGGAATACTGCAGCTGCCACCCAAATATACTGCCTCGACGGTGAGGAGGATGGTAAAAAGAAACGTGGCCAAGGCAGGCAATTTGGAGGAAGACACTTCTGGGCCCCAGCCCTGCCTCTAGGGCTCAGAAGGGCTGCCCAGGGCCTGGTGGCAGCCTGTAACCCCCGGGGCAGAGCCGGGATCCCTGGGCGGCGTCCCAGGGAGCGACGGGCTTTCTAACAAGCAGTGTGCAGGCCCCGGGGCAGCCGCCGCGAGGACCCAGGCGTGGCCGTCCGTGGACTCACGTTGATGATGGCATCGGTCTGGACGTAGTCCATGTCCGAGTCGCGCAGGCCCAGCTCCCTGCCGTCCCGCTGGGCCGTGCTGACGATGCCGGTGGTCACCGTGTTCTGCAGCGCGAAGGGGCTGCCGATGGCCACCACGAACTCCCCGGGCCGCAGGTCGGCCGAGCGGCCCAGCAGCAGCACCGGCAGCTTTCGCTGGGGGACGGAGGCAGGTCAGGGCGCGGCCCCTGGGGCTGTCCCCGGAGAGGCATTGGAGCAAGCCGCCAAGGCAGACCCTGGCCGGCACGGCCCCTGCTGGCCCGTGGGGGGCAGGGAGACCAGGGCTGGGGTCTCCCAGGGCAGGGACGACGCACACAGGGCTCCCCGGCACGGCCTCTGGGCTGCCGAGCCCACTGGTTCTTACAGCTTTGGCCACAGGCTCCTTTGAAATTCTGATACAAGCTACAGAGCACCCCCACCCCCAAATGCACCTGCACCCAAAGGGACGCGTGCGGCTGAGGGATGCACAGGTGCCTGGAGCCCCACTAAGGACCCTGGGAGCCAGCTCAGCCCCATCTCCCAAGACACACGAGAGGCCCAGAGAGAGCAGGGACACGGCCAAGCTCTGTCCCTCACCCCTGCTCCGAGACACCCACGCGGGCCACTCTTCTTTTACACGCACTTGATGGGCGAGCCACAGATCCCCTCTGTGACCCTCACAGAGAAGCATAGATAAAAACCTGGACACAGCAAGGCATGAGTTTGGGGCGGCCAGGGGGCCCCACCCAAGGGGCATGGGGCCATCAGGCAGGCCTGGCGCTGCTCCCGTTAGTTGCGATCTGGGTGAGCCTCAGTTTCCCAATGTGAAATACCAAGATAACAACAGCCCCTTCCTGCCAGGGCTGTGGGGCCACTCAGAAGAGTTTGCAGGGTGCAATGCCTGACCCAGAGCAGCCCTTCTAGAAAGGGGGGAGGGGTACACATCCCAAGTGCTCCCTTCGGCCCCTGGCACTTCCCCGGGGACAGCTGCATCCCGGGAGTGGGCTGGGGAGGGCATGCCTGGAAGCACCTCCTATGGGGGGTGGCAAGGGCCGCGGTCCTGAGGCCACCGTGGGCTGTGCAGCTCCTGGACGGCAGCCGGCAGCCGTGCCCTGCCCTGCCTCCGGCAGCTTGGGAGCCAAGGGGGCAGAAGCACACAGCGAGCCTGGAAACGGGTTCCGTCTCGCTCAGGCCATGACCGCCCCCTTCTGGGCCTCGGTTTCTCCAGTGTCCATGGGAAGGCTGCGCCGGCTCTCCTCCGAGGCCGGGAGTGCAGGCAACAGGCCGCGGCGGTCGCCCCAGGAGCTCCCTGCCTGCACCTGGCCTGGCCGCTCACCTTGGGGCGGATCTTGATGGTGGCGATGTCGGACTTCTTGTCGATGTCTTGGATGGAGGCCTCATAGGAGTCCCCGTTCTGCAGCTGCACCTTGAGCTGCTGCCGGCCCGACACGCTGTTGGAGTTGGACACCACGTGGGCGTTGGTGACGATCAAGCCAGCCTCTGACATGATGAAGCCCGAGCCGCTGGACAAGGGCACGTTGCGGCCGAACAGGGGGTGCCTGTGGGGGGCAGAGGTGCAGGTGGGCACTCAGGGCAGGCGGCTCAGGGCAGGGGAGTCGGCCGTGAGCCTGGGCCGGCCCGAGGGCAGCAGAGAGGGGACCCCCTGGCCCAGGCAGAGCAGGGGTGTGGGCCCAGGGAGCCCGGGCCGCTGGCCACACCCAGGCACCGTGTGGCTGGAGCATCTGTCCACTCACGTCCACGGCCAGCTTCCGTCCCCGCTCCATGTGTGCCCCGAGCAGGGTCTGCTCCTAACTTGCTTCCTGAAGCCCCGGTGCCTGCCCCGGCCGGGTCAGGCAGGTCCCGTGCTCGCCGATCATCCCATCTGGGACCGCGCCCACCTCGGCCCCGCTTCCCGCCCGCCCGAGCATCAGCTCCTGAAGCTGACGTGGAAGCGCCGTCACGGCCAGCCCAGCCGAGCTGCGGTGGTGGTCAGCTGGCTCGGTGCCTGTGGCCGGGGCAGTCGGCAAATACGCTGCATGTCCGAGGCAGGAGCCACCCGGAGGCCAAGCACTGCCGCGTGGTGCACCCTGCCTGCCATTTGCCTGATGACACGTCTCAGGGGTTAGGGCCCGTGGAAAGGGCCACGGGAGGTCAGCGTGCTGCAGGGGGACACAGCACGGGGGCTCCCCAGGCCTCCGTTTCCTCGTGTAGAACTTGAGAAGAGCAGCACCTGCTTCTTGGGGGCAAAGAACGGGGGGAGCAGGGGGCGGTCATCAAGGCCGAGGGGACTGCCTGAGCCTGGCGCTCACCAGCCGGTCAGTGGCCGTGGACAAGCCACAGCAGTCCCATGGGCACCTGGCCTGCTCCTCTCGGAGGAGGCGTCCACCAGGTTTGCTGGGCCGTCCTGAGCAGGGACACCACTCGGGAGCACAGTAGGTCCCCGGAGGAGGTGTTGCTCTCACTGCTCCAGGCACCTCGCATCCGGTACTTTCCGTGGCACACAGGACGTGGAAGATGGGCAAGGGGTGGAGGCGCCAGGTGACAAGGGCTCTGCTAGGCAAGCCTGGGGCCGGGGCTGCAGGGAGCCCTGGGCTGGAGCCAGGAATCAGAGCGCAAGATGGCTCTGCTCCCCACTCCTGGTGATGACCCCGTGTCAGGGTCAGGCATCGTGACCCTGGGGAGGCGGAGGCCTCAGGAAAAGCACTGCCAACACAAACACGCCCCCAGGACTGTCCCCAGGGGCTGTGGTGACTGCCCCCCTGAGGTGCGGCAGAAGGAATTGGGGGTCACCTCTCAGACTCCCGATGCCTCCCCGAGGCTGTGCACAGACTCCCTCCTGCTCACGCAGAGACCAGAGGGTAAGAGAGATGCATGGAAGGACGATTCGAGCAGCTAATCTCTTCTCCTCTGGGGGGCGGGGATCGGTTAGGGAGCCCCAGGGGTCGATGGGAGCCCCTGTGCACCCTGGCCTGTTGGCAGGAGGCAGTGCTCCCAGGGCAGGCTTCCGGGAACGGGCTCAGACCCTCCCGTGAGACTGGGGGGGAGTGAGGGGAGGGGCGGGAGCCAGGCGGGCCCTGCCAGGGAGAGGAGGAGGCCCCTCCGGGGGTCTGCAAGGAGACGCCCTGCAGGGGAGGCGAGACCCCACGCTTACCCCTGCTTCCTCCAGAGGTTTTGGATACCTTGCTTTCCGGAGGATTCCTTCATTCACTCTTGCATTCGTTCTCACATCCATTCATTTACTTGCTCATTCACTCATTCATTCACTCATTCACTCACTCCCTTATTCACTCACTCACTTCTTCCCTCACTCACGCATTCACTCCCTCATTCATTCATTCACTCGTTCCCTCATCCATTCATTCACTCGTTCCCTCATCCACTCACTCACTCATTCACTCAATTACTCGCTCACTGAGCAGCCGCTCTGGGGCAGGCCCTGGGTTCTGAGGATTTGAGGACGGCTCGGGCTCAGCCCCAGCCTGGAAGAGGTCACTGTCTGGTGGGCACCAAGGACACAGTTGTGAACACACCCGGTGTCATCAGGGCCCGGGCCCAGCTGGCCCAGGAGGGCGGGCGTGGGGGCTCAGTGAGCATCTGGGCCAATCCCCATCCTTCTCTAAACGCAGTCTCCGTCTTTCAGCGGAGAAGGGGCTTCGGGACACCCAAGACCAGTCCGGCCATGGAGGTCCAGCCCGGGCACGGGGTGGGAAGAAGGCACCCAGGCCACTGGAACGTGAGGGTCGGACACGGGGGCAGCGTGCAGAAGCAGGAAGCTGCGTGGACAGGCCCTCCCCAGGCGGCTGGTCCTGCCTCTGGGTGCCACACAGCCCAGAAAGTTCCAGGGGAGGAGGCTGAGGCTGGAGGCACCGTCACTAGCCCCTGGCCACCCTGCTCCAGCCTCGTCGCCGTCCCTGGGACATGGACACCTCGGGTCTGGGCCTGGGTACACGGCCTCGACCGCCGTCCTCTGCCGCAGGCTTTCTCTCATCCACAGCCTTTACCGCCCTCCATCACAGTTCCTGAGCTGTTTCTAGATTGGCGGTCTGTGGCGTGGCCCCACTGGAACATCATCGCACAGTAGGTGCCCAGGCCAGGCGACCGAATGCACCAGCTACCTCTCCCCGCACACCTACTTGGCGCCCAACGCTGCAGTTTTCCCACAGGCGAGGACACCAGAGTCAGGGAGGGGCTCGCGGCCCACCAGGCTGCGGGCATAGAGGGGGCCCCATAGGGGGAGAGGATGCTGGGAGCTTCAGGGGAGCCACGTGGGGCGAGCGCAGGCAGCACGCACCTCAGGAAGAGCTCTATGTGGACCACGGACGGTGCAATCTTCTCCACCACGTCGGCGATGAAGTTGAACTTGAACCTCGGGCTGGTCAGCTGGTGGAGACCTACACTGGCCAGAAGAACCAGGCACATTAACGAGACACAGACCCCTGCTCCCAGGACCCCCACCCGGGGTGGGGGTGCAGGAAGCTCCACCAAAGACCCTGTCCTGGGGGCAGAGCTAGCCTCACCTGAGCCGAGGCTTTGGGAGACCCCCACGCTCAATGGTGACACTGGCATGTGTGAGGGGTGCCTCACTTTCCCCAGGAAGGGCAAACGAAGGCTTTGTGTCCCGAGTGTCTTCACATCACCGCACTGGACCTGCCAGGCCGGCCAGCGGCTCAGAGAGGTGCCGGCATGTGCCCTGGGCCACACAGCACCGATGCTGTGTACAGCGTCCTTGTACTAAGGAACTGTCCCTCTCCTGGCTCTGGCTGGGCCCGCTGGGGCCCAGGGCTGGTGCAGGACTGCACAAGGGTCCAGTGGGAGCTGGGGTCACCCCTTCTGAGCTGCCCCCACCTGGCCTTGGCACAGGCCCCCGTGATCCCCCCGTGAAGCTGCCTGCGTCTTGTCTAGCTTGCCTGCGCCATCTCCTTTGCCAGGCGGTTCACGAACTTCCCTGAAACCTTCACCGGCTCAGATTTCTGCTGCCGTCAGCAGTGGGGCTGCTGCCTGCCAGGACCGCAGGCTGAGGGTGTGTAAGTGCGGTCCCTGCATGGGAACGTGCTGAGGTCTCCCTGGTCCCGGCCGGAGATCAGCGCTCTCTGGTCTGGACCTTGCACTGCTCAGCCTTCCCTGCCAGAGGCTTCCAGCCCTGGGAACGGGTGCTGGGCTGAGAGTGACACAGGCCTGGGGCTCCCTGCAGCTGCGTGGCTTCAAGCAAATCACTTGCCCTCTCTGAGCCATGACACTGTGCCTCGACATGCTCGTGCTACCACAGGGGAGCCAGAAGACCCTTTGGGCCCCATCCTGTCTCGCCCCAGCTCCCCCTGCCCTGGCCTGGGACCCCAGCGGGCAGGTGACAGAGCTCCCCCAACGCTGCTCAGGCCAGGTGAGGTTTGAATCCCACAGCCTGGAAATCTGGACGCACGTCCAGCCACTGTTGGAACTCTTTTCTTTCAAATGTAGGCTCTCCAGAAAGCACTTAATACATGTAAATTTTTTATGTGATGGAAAAAAAAAAAAAAAATCCACTCCAAAAAACCTCTGCAAAATATTCCAAAGTAAAGGCCTGGCAGGAAAAGCATCCAAATATTACGTGGTGGTGATTTGGTCGGGGTGGGGGGTGCAGCATTATGAGTGACTCTGACTCCTATAAACTTGCTGAATTTTCTACCATAGCCAAATTACATATGGATGGATCCGAGATCACTAACAAGGGGCAGAGAGCACGGCTGAGCCCGAGGTCCATGGGGATGGCTGGCAGGTGGGGACGGCGGAGGGCAGGGCCCTGTGGGTGCAGGACAGAACCTGCAGCAAGCCCGCGTATGCCTCGGACCCCGGCCGCGAGCTCCTGCAGGACGGGGGCGTGTCTGGTCACCCCCCTTTCCCCAGCAGTAACCAGCACGGGGCCAGGCCACGGCAGGCGCTGAGCACGCTTGCCGAATGAATGAGTGAATTAATGAATGACAAGGATGCTCTGCTGGCCTTTCCTGACCCAGCACTCAGTAGGTCTACAAGCAGCCCATGAACCAAAGTGGGCTCTTTTATGGCCCAGGAAACCAAAGCTCGGAGGGAACACTGCTTGCCGGGTCACTCGGCTGGGGACAGCAGGCCTGGGGCTGGTCCCCAGGGCTGGTCCAGTGGACTTCAGAGCCTGAGCCCTCCCTGGGCGCCCACCCTGAGCCCGGGGGCTCCCAGGTCGGGCAGCCGGCGACCCCAACCCCACCAGGTCCTGTCGCTTTAAGCCAGCCGCAGTGGGTGGTGGGGCTGGGGGCAGGGGCCTGCCCCCACACCGATGAGTCACCCGTGAATCAGTGGGAAGGGAGGACGCGGCTCCCACTGTCTCCACATGAAAACCTCGGGCCCGGCTGGGAAGCAGACTCTGTTTATTTGGGGCTTTTGTCGACCCCTCCCCCTACCCTGTCCTCGAGCCAAAGCTCTGAAGTCAACAGTCTCAGCCAGACTCAGCTGGGAGCATTTTCTTCTTTTCAACATAAAAATAAACTACGATCCAAAGGCCCAGGAAGTTTTCGTCGGAGCAAAGCCATCGAGGCCAGGGGTCAGGCAGCACCTCCTGGGAGGGGAGGGGACGTGTCCGGAACAGAGGCGAGGCCGGGAGAGAGCCAGCAGGGAGAAGAGCCAGGACTCGGGGCTCCACTCCCAGCCATCGGTATGGCTGGGTTTCCGGGGGGACAGGGGTGGGCCACGGAACAAATGGGGAAACTGAGGCCCTGAGAGGGAACAGGTCCAGACCTCCGCAGGGCCACCTATACAGCTGCACCGGTGGTGCACTGCCCAGCTCCAGGACACGGTGTTCACAAAGATCCCAGGGCGGCCGGCTCCTCCTGGATCTGTGCGGTGTACAACCAGCTCAACTGTATGCGTTAGCCCTTGCAGCACGAGATGGGCAAAGCCAGGGCCGAGGCCCAGCCTGTTCCCCAAACTCCAAGGTGAGTGTGCCTTCTACTGCACCCTGAAGTCACAGAGCCCTCTGTCACCAAGTAGGCAGCTGTGAGCAGGGGCCGGCCACGAGGTCCCATCTAAGATGCCGAGCACAGCACACGGCCTGCAGGCCAGACAGCAGCTTCTCGGCAGGCTTCCAGAGACCCAGATGTCAGGTCCCCATGACATCTGCAGCCTCATCGACAGCCTTGCCCCCTCTGCACCCGGCTTGGGTTCACGGAGCCGACCCTGCTCCTCTGCGCCTCTCACATGCCGTTCCCTCTGCTGGGAGCGCCTCCTTCAAGGGAGGCAGCACCTCCTTTGGGGAGTCTGCCCTGATTGCAGGCTGGATGACCTCCCTCCCCGCGGGGCCCTGTGGCAAAAGCGGGACCCACTGCACCATCCCGTGGCCTGGGAGCCCGAGTTGGAGTGTGTCTGAGCATGGCCTGACTCACGCCTGCATGGCTTGACCCTCGAAGGTCAGTAGGGAGAGAATGGGTGAACGAGCGAGGGAGTGAATGAATGTCCTACAGATGCGTGCTCCCAAGGGCCGCCTCGAGGCCCCAGCCCCCACTCCTGGCCCCACCCACCTGCCAGGGGCAGGCTTTGAAGCGCTGGGAGCCGCCTTCCGGGTTGAGTTTGTTCCCAGGAGGCTCCCAGTGTTTTCCTTTCTCTGAAAACTTGCCTGTCCCTGAATGAACCGTCTCCCCCCGCCAAGGACAGCAGTCTCGAGCCCGCCACGGCTCCCAGGGGCGGCCCACGGAGCCCGGGCTGGGGCGAGGCTGCCCTCCCCCGGGAGCCAGGCACAGCAGCCAGGGCGTCAGGAGGGGCTCTGGGCATGTAGGGTCCACATTGCCCCCGCAGCAGCTCTGCAAAGCAGGAGGGGTCATCCACTTTCCAGGCCCGGGGGCGGGGGGTCCGGTGAGGTCGGGAGACCACCCGAGGCGGCAAGGCCACCTCGCCGACCCCTGAGCCCGTGCACTTGCCCCCTCCATGCCGGTCCTCAGCCAAGGCGAGTGGCCGCCCGGCCCCCGGGAGAGCGCTGCCTCGGCCTGTCCTCGGCTCGGGGCCAGCCTGTCCCGTCTCACGCCTGGCCGGGCGGGGGGCCAGCCCCACCGAGGAGTGGGAGAATCTGCCACCAGCTTGTTTGTGTTTTGTCGAGAGAGGGTGTCGGGCCGTCACTGCAGGCAGAAGGCGGAGGCGAGCCCGTGTCTGTCGACAGATGAGTGGGTAAACAAAGCGTGCTTCTCCGCGCACTGGCGGCTTCAGCCATCACGGGAACTCGAGCTCGGATTCGAGCTCAACACGGATGAGCCTAGAAGACGTCACACTGAGCAAAACCACCAGCCGCGGAAGGCCATGTCGTCCCACTCCAGGGATGGAAAACGTCCAGAGCAGGCAAACTCAGACACAGAAAGCCGATTCGTGGTGGCCCCGGGCTGGGGGGCTCGGGGGGAAATGGGTGGGAGTGCTAACAGGTACGGGGCTTCTTTTGGGGTGATGAAAATATTTTAAATTGCTGGTGGTGGGGGTTGCACAATATCACGAATAGACTCAATGCCACGGAAGTGTTTGCTCTGAAATGGTTCATTTCATGTTCTGCGCATTTTACCTCAGTGAAAAGAGGGGTGCTGGTCCCCTCGCCCAGACCCTCAGGCCAGGCAGGACTCAGAGCCGCTGCCCGAGCCACGAAGCCCCGGTGGGTCGGCCCTGGCCCTCCTTTTGCAGGAAGCCCTCCCTGCTGGCTGAGAGCGGGGGACCAAGTGAGGCAGGGGCACCCACTGGGGAGGGCCGAGCCCGTGGCAGCCCCTCCACAGCCAGCTTTCCCGCTCCTTCCCCTCCCCCAAACTCAGTCTATGTAAGAACTGCCCGCTCGCCAGCATCCGGGCGTGTGCGCCAGCATCTGTGCACGCTACACGGCGAGAAGCACTGTCGTCCAGTCTCTCGCTGTGTCCAGCGGCCCGCCAAGGATGGGTTCAGGGGAGCGTGGAGAGCTT
>JAQZBX010045990.1:6162-20992 GCA_029593785.1 Cabassous unicinctus | reverse complement strand
TTCTGAATACAGGTCCTTTATGTCCTTGGTTAAGTTTATTTCTAAATATTTGATTGTTTTAGTCACTATTATAAATGGAATTTTTTTTCTGATTTTGTCAGATTGCACATCAGTAGTGTATAGAAAAGCTATTATTTTTGCGTATTAATCTTGTATTCTGCCACTTTGCTGAACGTGTCTATTAATTCTAGTAGCTTTGTTGTGAATTTTTCAGGATTTTCTAGATATAAGATCATATCATCAGTGAATACTGCAAGTTTTACTTCTTCCTTTCCAATTTGGTGCCTTTTATTTCTTTATCCAGTCTAATTTCTCTAGCTAGAACTCTTAGCACAATATGGAATAACAGTGGTGACAGTGGGTATCCTCGTCTTGTTCCTGATCTCAGCAGAAAAGCTTTCAGTCTTTCACCACTGAGTGCAATGCTAGCTGTAGGTTTTCCATATATGCACTTTACCATACTAAGAAAACTTCCTTCTATTCTTATCTTTTGGAGTGTATTTATCAAGAAAGGGGGCTGTATTTTGTCAAATGCCTTTTCTGTATCAATCAAGAGGATCATGTGATTTTTCTTCTTCAATTTATCGATGTGGTTTATTACACTAATTGATTTTCTTGTGTTGAACCACTCTTGCATACTTGAGATAAAACCCATTTGATCGTGGTATAAAATTCTTTTAATGTGCTTTTGGATTCAGTTTGCAAGTATTTTTTGAGGATTTTTGCATCTATATTCATTAGGGATATTGGCCTGTAATTTTCTTTTTTCAGAGTATCTTTATCTGGTTTTGGTATTAGGGTGTTATTGGCTTCATAGAATGAGTTTTGTAGCATTCTTTCCTGTTCAATTTTTTGGAAGAGCTTGAGCAAGACTGGTATTAAATCATCTTTGAATGACTGGTAGAATTCACCTGTGGAGCCATCTGGTCCCGGGCTTTTCATCTTTGGGAGGTTTTTTTTTTTTTTAAATAAATATTTATTTACAAAATAAATAGCAAGGTTTGGCCTGCAGGCCATAGTTTGTTTGTTTTTTAAGGAAAGGTTTTTATTTCTTTAACAAACAATTATAAGGTGCTACATTAACTCCCCAGGAGAACCTCAAACAATTATAAGGTGCTACATGCAATTCCCCAGGAGAACCTCACACATAGGTACTAATATTTCCTTACTCTGCAGATGTGGCAGCAGAGCAACAGAGTGGCCACAGAAATTGTGCAAGCTCTGATCTAGCCATCCTGGAGATACATCTCCAGGATGTGGAGCCAAGATTTGACTACTGGGTCTGAGCCCTTAACTGCTCCTGGTGACTGCTGTGTCTCAGGAAATGCCAGAAAATGGAGACACAGTTGTTTCTGACTGAGAGAATGCTGTATGGAAGTTAAAATGTGCTGGTAATTCCATCATATAAACTGTGGGATGCAATTAAAACTAAAGCAGCCACCACACAATAGAGAGAAAGACATCAAGAGCCCATCAACAGTACCAGACCTCTGGGGCTCCTGACTAACACCAGCCAGAGAAAGCATAGGTCAGGAATCCCCTAGAGAATTTGGAAATGAGAGTGGTCACCCAGTGATCCCTCCTTTCTGCTTTGAGTGGACACTAGAAATCTGCAATGGTGAAAAGTGCTTCAGGGATCCTGATGTGGGGCAGAAACTTGGAACTCTGTGAAAGGGTGGTTCACAAGATACAGAGTAACACTTATAATGGGCTCCCATCTGGGGACATTCGTTTCTCATGTTATTCACACATCCCTCCCTTGTCTCTCAGACTATGGCTTTTTTTTTTTAAAGATACTTAGATAATACAAATGTCACATAAAAAATATAGGGGATTCCCATATGCCCTGCTCCCCACACCTCCCACATTTTCCCACATTAACAATATCCTTCATTAGTGAGGTACATTCATTGTAATTGATGAACAGATTTTGGAGCACTGCCATTAAGTGTGGATTAAAGTTTACATTGTAGTTTACACTCTCTCCCATCTAATTCTGTAGGTTATGGCAAGATATATAATGGCCTGCATCTGTCGTCGTAATGTCATTCAGGACAATTCCCAAGTCCCTAAAATGCCCTTGTATTACACCTCTTTTTCCCTCTCCCTGCCCTCAGAACCTCCAACGGCCTCTGCCTCCAGATCAATGATATAATTTTATCCATTGCTAAAATCACAATAAATCTATAGTAGAATACCAGTAAGTCTACATTAGTCCATAGTTCACTCCCCAATCCTGAGGATTCTGGCATGGTGATGCCCACTCCACCTTTAATTGAGAGGTTTTTGATGACCGTTTCAATCTCTTCACTTGTGACTGGTTTGTTGGGGTCTATTTCTTCCCACGTCGGTGTAGGTGTTCGTGTGTTTCTAGGAATTTGTCCATCTTATCTACATTGTCCAGTTTTTTGGTATACAGTTGTTCATAGTATCTTCTTATGATGTCTCTTATTTCTGCAGGGTCATTGGTAATGTTCCCCCTCTCATTTCTGATTTTATTTATTTGCGTCTTCTCTCTTTTTTCTTTCTTTTTTTAACCCTTCCAGAATGTCAGAGGAAGCCAGCGGGTGGGAAATTTAATACTGTAATTTGAATTTTTTTTCTCAGGTTTACTCAGTATCATGGTGACTTTAATTTGATGGGATTTCTCTCTCAACAAGGTTTAATCAGTGATACAGTACAAAAAGCTTGGGTTTTGGCCTTGATCATAGTTGGATTCAAATTCTGGCTCTGCCCCTTCCACATCCGTAAGACGAGGACAAAAGCTATCTCCCCCATTGAGAGGAGTTCAGTAAGACTCCCTCATTCCCAATAAATCAGTTTGATAAATAACCGGATGAATTCACTTATAAGAGCTTTCTTCATTTTCAGTAAGGACAACACAGAATTGTTTTACATTTGCCTTCAGTTGTTTGTTTTTTTCCAGGTTCCCCCCTCCTGCCCATCACAACCCTCATCTTCACCAACTGATGCCATCCTTCCTTCAGCTTAAATCCTAATTTTGTACCATCTGTTCCACTTAGTACAGTGCTTGTATACTGAAAGACCCTACTTCATAAATAACTTTAAGTGATATTGAACGTCACTCAAGTAATCAAAGAATATTAGAATTAAGAAGCTTTTTAGAAGAAAAAAAATTAATTACTCTAAGTGGCATGAGTGTTTACCATTTTTTCTTCTACTTGTCCTCTTTATCATTTTTTTTTTATTAGAAGGGCCACCTAATAAAGCAAGGGTCAGCAACTTAATTTTTTTAAAGTACTATAATTCTAAACACTGAAGTCCCAAACTATGGGCACTAAAATACCTTATTTATTTAAAATAATATCTGTGGGTCCCATACATACATTTCTCACCCCCCCACACACACCAATGACTAAGAAAGGCAAGGAAATTTATTTCTGTGTCACTGACTTCGAATATTTCTCCCAAACCCAGATCCCATGACCACCATGTCCCCATACTCTATCTTCAGAATTCAAAGACAAAATAAAATCTGTTGTCTACAAACTCTGCAGTAAACGCTTCTCCATTTTTTCCAGCCTAATAGAAGAATCTCTGGTTTTATCTGAGAACATCTCACTGTGCAATCACCTTTAGTGACCTAATGAAGCCTCTTAGAGATGACTTTTCTTTGTGGATTTTGACACTGCCTTGAAAGTTTGTACTCATAAATTGTTACCTGCTGAGAATAATTTCTCAAACTTGGTTAAGTAAGTACATAGACACTAAAAGAAAACCACCCTCTATCTATGCCACTGCATAATCTTATCTCCTAATTCAAAGAAAGCACAATCTACATTTTGAGTAACTTAGAGAGATTATAAAATGTAAATAAAATTTAAAAAGAAGGCATCTCTAAACTGGAGGACAGCACTTGTTATTTGGTGGCACCTTCTGGGAAAGCTTGATATTGCAGCTCAGCTCTGTTAAACATAAATTCCCATGCAAAAAGCAAGTGGGAAAAATTCTGGGAGCATGGAAATTGTGCTGATAATATATTATGGTAATAAGTAATCCAGAATTAGAGAGACTGTGTGAAGTGATAATGTATGAGAAATTAAAGTTTGCCTCTTCCCTCATTTCTAGTTTTGCATGCTAAATCCAGTCATGAGGAGAACCTATCATTTCTTGAAGACTGCTGGTGAAGCCCAAACCAAATAAGTCAAAGAAATATGAACCATAAATGGAACAAGGATATGGGACATTAGAGGTTATCACAACAGTGATGCCAGCTTCTTGAAGTACATCTCTGCAGTTTGTTTGTTTGTTTTTAGGAGGTACTGAGGATTGAACCCGGATCTCGTATATAGGCTCTCAACCACTGAGCTATACCTGCTCCCCCATCCCTGCAGGGTTTTTTTGTTTTTTGTTTTTTTTTTTTTAAATTTTTACCGGGAGGTCCCGGGGATGGAACCCAGGTCCCTCCATATGGGAGATAGATGCCCAACCACCCAAGCCACATCCATCCCCCTCCCTGCAGTTTTAATATGAATTCATGGAATAATAAGGTTTGTTTTACCCTAAAACTCCCTACCAAGTCGGATGATGCTGGGATCAAATTCTGGCTCCACCATTTTAAACATGGCAACCTTGAACACATTTTTTAATCTTTGAATCTCAGTTTCCTCACCTATAAAATAGTGATAATATTAGTACCTATTTCAAAAAGTTGTTTTGAGGAGTAAATGAGTTAAAACCTTAAAAGTGATTAGAATGGTGAATAGCTTATAGTAAAGCATCCAAGAAAAGTTTAGCTGTGGCTATAAGGTATCACTATGGTATGGCAAAGCAGGTCTTGCAAAGACCATGTTGAGTCATGTCTTTGGCTTTGTGTCTAAAGATGGTAGATGGGGCAATCATATAAAAATCATGGGCCCTAGATTAAGAAAACAATATTGTGTTGAACAGGACATGCAGTTCTCTTTAAGAAGGCTTATGGAATAATGGGAAAGAGATATTGGCTCAATACATAAGAGTCAAAATGCTGAGTTCTGGCAACTGTTCATAGCAAATAAACCAACTCTGCAATGATAGCGTTCCCCTATCTGTTCATGACCCTCAGCTACCCAAAGGCTTCTAAAGAATTATTTAACTAAAAGATTGAGAAACCACATCAGGTTTAGTTTAGTACAGAATAAACAAGGAAAAGAAAGGGCCCCTAATTCATTTAAACAACAAAAAAAAGCTTTTTTAACTCCTTCAAATCCCTTTTTGGAACAAGGCAGTAATGGGGATGAATACATGAACAGCTGGCTGGCTAGACTGCACCCTCCTCAATCTGATCACATCTAACACAAAAAACCAACAACAACAAAATCATTAGAGAATGGGTATCAGATGACAGATCTCCATGCACCCAACAAAGTTAACTCTTTCAATTGTTTTAATTAATGTTCTGCACTGAGCTAAATCTACCAGAGGAAGAATCGCAACCCTCCAAGTATTTTTACCTCCAGTTATAAAGCACAGAGAACAGGAGCCCAGAATGGGAACCCCCCAGGAGAGCCAGGGTAGCCCTTTAATGAGTGGCCTCTCCAGCTGCTCACTCACCATACTTACAGACTTTACAGCGCTTGCATGTGATGGAATTACAAGTCATTAAAAAGCCACTTTGAAAACACAATAAAGACCTTCTTCTCTGACTGCCTTCTCTGACAACCTTCCTTCACATAAAAACCTAAGGCCAATGCTTCAACAGCAGGACTTTTACTGCCAGCTCCAGACAGTTTAAGCAGAGCAATGAACAGGGTGGGGTGGGAGGAAATGAGGCACAACAAAAGAAGGGAAGTTTTCTTTTTCCTGCTCCTTCTTTTTTTTCTTTTTGAAAGAAACTTCTGCTAAGGTGGTTTGAAGTATTTATCCTGTATCTGAACCACCAGCCCATCTCTGAGTAAAAGCTACCAACTGACAAGATTCCATCTTTCTCCTTTAAGAAGATTTTATCCAAGAAAACACTTTGGTAAGTAAACCAAAATTATCGAACGACCTGCAAGTTGATGTATGTAACATTTTACCAAATTTAATCTGCCGAATTTCAAGGAAAGGTAACTAAAACTTTTAGCTTATTCACTTTCAAATTACAATTAAATATCTACAAAGAAAGGTTAAAAAAGGGGGGGGGCGGGGGGAGGCAATGATAAGGAAATTACTAACATAACCAAATCCAATTATAAATGGTTATTTCAATTTGATTTTATTTACTAGTTTCTTCCTCATTCTCTGCTAAGAATACCAAAGTTCCTAGTGTCACAAAACAAGACTAACTTTATAGACTTCCCTTTAGAAGCAGAGTTATATAAGCAACAAAATCAATCAAACAAAGAAACTTGGAAATTACAGGAGGGGTGAAAGATATTTGGGCTGATTGTCAATTATAGTTTAAACAGGTTATTAAGAGCCACAATTATAAACTTTTAGTACACACTGATATATTCAGACCCTTACCCTTTCCAGCTTACTCATTACTGTCTGTCACTAGTAAGAACAGTCATTTTCCTAAGTTCAGTGGACCACTGTGGCCCCAAAGAGGTGAAGTCCTAAACCAAGAGCAGTTTGACTCTAATGGGAATTTCTCAGGTGCTTGAGTATAAAATATTCTTCAAGCTAACATTCGTGGACATAGCAAGAACATTCCCTTACCATGCTTTCTGTCTTTGCTAATTGCTCACCCACTATAAAACAACCCTTCTGTCTCCCTACCACTTGTCCCCCACCTTCCAAATACCTCTGTAGGGAAAAATTATTGATGGACTTTCATGTGATAATATTAGATCTTTAATACAGAAAAAGAACCATGTGAATCAATGATATAAGTTTCCTGATCCATCTTAATTATGCTATTTTTGTGTATAACCTGAAATCTAATTTGACTATGGAAAAGCTTCTTTAAAAAGTTCTTCCACTTAACTGTAACTAAACTGTACTGAGGCAAGATGTTTTTTTTTTACAGATACTCCAGATAAATAAATATTTTTTCCTAGCCCTTCCTAGTATTTCACTCTTCTGATCTGCTACCCCACCCCCATTCCCCCAAAATGAACATATGGCTCAGATTCAAACAATGAAGCTGGAAGGGGCCTTAGAAAGATCAGATCATCTTATCACACTTACTCAGATAAAGACACGCTCACAACGAGGATAATGTGAGTGGTGAATCCTGAAGTTGGCTAATGCCAGGGCCCTGCCCCAAGAAACCAAAAGAGTTACTGACAGAGTTGAGGCTATGGGCTCCTAAGTGCGCTCCTTTACATTTTCCTCCTGTTCCTTTTCCTCTTGCCCGCAGGAGGGAGGCCAAGTAAGAGAAAGTCCAATCAAAAGCTCTCTTTACTATTGGCTAAACAATCTCAACTATCTATTCCACACCCCCTCCCTTTTTAATCTTTTTAGAGATACTTAAGATTATACGAATGTCACACAAAAAATAATAGGGGATTCCCATATGTCCTACTTCCCACAACTCCCATGTTTTTCCACATTAACATCCTTCATTACTGAGGTACATTCATTGCAATTGATGAACACATTTTGGAGCATTGCCACTAAGCGTGGATTAAAGTTTACATTGTAGATTAAACTCTCTCCCACCCAATTTTGTAGGTTATGGCAAGATTTATAATGGCCTGTATCTGTCATTGCAATGTCATTCAGGACAATTCCCAAGTCCCAAAAATGCCCCCATATTACAACTGTTTTTCCCTCTCCTTGCCCTCAGAATCTCCAGTGGCCACTGCCTCCACATCAATGATATTTCTTCCATTGCTAGATTCACAATTATTCTATAGTAGAATACCAGTAAGTCTACGTTAGTCCATAGTTCATTCCCCAATCCTGAGGCTTCTGGGATGGTGCTGTCTACTCCACCTCTAATTGAGAGGCAACTGTGATCCCATAGGGCCAATGGATGGGACTTTCTTGCTTGCAGTTACAGACTCTCTCAGTTCCTTGGTATGGTAGTTGTCCATCATCACACCCAAGTTAGTTGTCCTGGGTGAGACCAATGAACTGGAGAGTAGGTGTTGTAACTCCATTGAGATTCAGGGCCCGGTTGGCACATGGCCAGCCCAAAGATTTAAGCCTCTTGGACGTACACCTATCAACTCTAGTACTAATTACAGGTTCAAATAGAAGGACAAAAGAGCTGTGTGTAGGGAAACCACAGGTAAATCCAACTCTGTCACTCTGGGGAGCATAAACTCCAAAGTAGAGCCCACTGGCAAGGCACCAAACCCCTGAGCTACCTGCCCTGACTATAGTGTCTGGATGTCTCCAGAGCCCTCAGAAGCCCCACTTTTTGGGATTGTATCTACTTTGGCAATCAAAGAGATCCTGCTGAGATATGCATAACCGTAACCTCTGGAATGACCTCCCGACTCACTTTGAAGACTCTTAGCCATATAAACTCATTTGTCTTTACCTTTTCCCCCTTTTGTTCAAGGTCTTTTTCCAGTTGCATTGCTAGTTGGTGCTTGGTAGTAATCTCTCAGTGCCAGGGAGGCTCATCCCCAGGAGTCATGTCCCTATGAATCTTGTTCTTCAAGGAGTAAAGCCTGGTGGTTACCATGAGTCCCGAGGGGAGGGGAAGGTAGGAATACAATAGATGGAACAGGGGACATTTGGGGGGAGATGGAAGTGTTCTACATGATCTTGCTATGATGGATACAGGCCATGTTGAATTGCATCAAAGTTTATAAAAGTGTATGGTCCAAAATGTAAACCATAATTTAAACTATTTACCATGGCTGGTAGCTATGTTTCAATATTTATACATCAGTTGTAACAAATATACTATCCACATATAAAATGCTATTAATAGGGGAAGGGGGAAAGAGGGGAGAATATTGGGTATATGGGAGTTCCATGTATTTGGTATGTGACTTTTCCGTAACCTAAAACTTGAGGACAAAATGAAAAAAAAAAGGTAAGACAGTGAGGGAATAAATGGAAGAAAATGTCACTGTACAAATAGGACAACAGATCTTACAGTAATGAAAATGTCAAAAAGGAATTTTTAATATTTTTTCATTATTTTTTATTATCACAAATTTTTATTTTTATTTTTTAAAAATGTTTTTGTGTTTTATTTCCTATTTTTAAAACTATCATTATTATTTCATTTTCTTATTAATTGTATTTGGCTATTTTATTGGCTTCATTTTTAAAGAAGTTTTGGGTCGCAGAAGAGTTACAACTGTGGCAGGGGATGATTATTGGTGAGGGGTGTCAATGATGGGGGATACATGAGAGGAAGCTTACCTGGGCATATAAATGTGTTCAAATGTTCATGGGGCATTGTCACGGTGGGTAGAGATTCACACAATACCTGAAGGAATATCAAATTCCCATCCTGGGGAGCTCTGCCACATTCTCTAATGGATCAGCAAGAGTCCCCCGAGTACAGGGGCAAGGACTAGTGAAGGAGGATGGTCCATTGACAGGCCCTTGATATTGATGACTGTGTGTATGAACCTTTACTCTTGAAATGGAAACTTAGCCTGGTATTATAGGGTGCCTAAGAGTTGCCTCCTGGGAGCTTCCATGTTGCTCAAATGTGGCCTCTCTCAAGCTGACTCAGCATATAAATACATTACCTTCCACCCAGCGTGGGTCAACTATCTCTTATGGTCACAGAAAAGTCTTCTGGGCACTGGCTTACTTGGAACCACGTTTGTCTGTTATACCAGGTGCAATTAAAGAAAGAAACCAACAGCAGTAACAGAAAAGTATCACTATAACCAGAAGACTGATAAAGTAAGTATAATCGTTGGGTTTTATATCCAGATAATACCTAACTATCTTCAGAGGCTTTCTTTCCAAAGATAGGCAGAGCACATTACCAAAACTCCTGTTAAAATCACTGGAGAGGTGGCTCTAACACATCATGTACTGTATTGAAAATTCACTATGTATTGTCAAAAATTACAATTCTCACTTTATTCCAGAAGATTTTTTTCAAGGTTTTACTTTGGGTAAATAAACCAAGCTGGTCAAAAATTTCATTAAAAAAAAATGCCATACCTTATATAAATCATATATAAAAGGAGGGAGCAAAAGTTAACAAAAGTAAAATAAATAAATAGAATTATCTAAAGCGTGAGATAATAAATAAATAGAAAATAAATAAATAGAATTATCTAAAGCGTCTGTAATAATTTCACATAGAAAGAGCATTTAAAAATGCTTTAGGAATGATATTTGGTCCTCTCACAAGTCATCAAACATTCTCAAAAAAGGTACCTTTCAAACTTTTAACCATGACCCACTGTAAGAAACAAACACACACAGTCTGCTCTGAAATAAAAATTATCACAAACCTTTACTTACCCAAAATAATTACAATGTATTCTTATTTTATATGTAATGCTGGTGATGACATGCTAATTGATTTCATGGCTCATCAATAAATCACAACCCATAATTTGAAAAGCTCTGTTAGGAATCTCAATATTGCAGAAGATAGGAAAAACAAAGTTGTTAAACGTGACAATCTTGATAGGCTAATCATACCCCAACAGCATCAAAGAATATTTCAGGGTAATTTGAATCAAGGCAAACATACAGAAAAGTTCCAAATAACATCTGTATTAAGAGTAAGTTTCTTTCTTTTCTTTTCTTTTTTTAAGAGTAAGTTTCTACTTAAGAGGAGAGGTAAGAAGCAATGGAGCAAAAATGAATGTTTGAGATACTGGGACAAACCCCATCAACTCATCTCCATTCTACAAACCATCATTATAAAGCCTTTTTAAAATCCTGGAGCAAATTACCAATCTCCAGTATTTTATACACTACTCTGTTCCTACATGATCTATCAACATTCCAATATTGGCTATAGACAGTAGGGGGCAAGGAGAAGGCCTGTGGACCACTAGGGGTATTGGTATCATATCCTGACCCTAGTTAGCTTTCTACCCATAACAGTGACTGAAGAAGGTCAAAGTCAGAGAAAAAGTGAGGAGGAGAAAACTCAGAGTGAATTACATATGTTCTTCAGAAACAGAGGCAAATACCTTTTGAATTACTAACAGTCCTGTCTCTAGTAGTGTAAGAATTCTTACATTGGTAGGAGGTTAGAACAGATAACCTGAAAGTGTTCCAATTCTGAGATATCTGTAATTATATGTCTAAATGTCAACGTCAAATAGCCTTTTTTTTTTAATGATGTTAAATGGTCAGATAGTTGAGCACCCACAAAGAATAATTCTACCTATCAGCAAAAACTTTTAATGAAGATCACATACTCCCCGCAAAAATTTTTAATGAAGGTCACATACTCCCCTTCTTTTCAGTTAGTGGATATACATTCAAAGAAGAAAAGTAAATATATCATTTTCAAAATAGTCACCTGGTTTCACAGGTGTATCCATATGTCAAAACTAATCAAATCATATATTTTAAACATGTATAGTTTCTTGTTATGTCAATTTTGCCTCAATAAAGCTGTTTAAAAAATACTATCACCAGCTTTCCATCTATATAAACAAATTAGTTCATTCCACAGATCAAAAGATCAACATTATAGTTGCACCCCAGTATTTTCTGTTTCTCTTTTAAATTTATGTTCCCTTGTATTTAAGCTTTATTTTATTCTTCTCACTTTCCTAAATCAGCAATCACTGAAAGCGTAATAACAAAGCTTTAATGAGCATCTACATTCTTCTGCTGCTATTCAAATGACTCATTATAATACTAAGGAATATATCTTTAACAATTTTATTCACAGACTGAAAATCTGCAGATTCCTCAGTGATTTCATTTCCTTTTTTCCATTAGTTGAGACTCATTTCTACACTATATTTACTTCCATGCTACCATTTTATTGGTTCAACATTCAATTTCTTCATCATGTATCACGAAGCTATCTGAAATAAGGGAAAGCAGGGAAATCAACGAGATTACTCACATCAGATTTAGAGGACATATTCTCCTCCACGTCTGAATCATTGGGATCGACAATATCATCAAATGGCGGTAACGTCGATTTCTTCTTCTCTGGTGTCTCACTTTCAATTTTGACCTTTCCCATCTTGACATGAGATTTATCTTTTATCTGTTTTTTGTCAGCAGAACAAGTGAGTATCAGTGGAGGCGCACTAGAAAAACTTTTAAATAAAGCCTCTGAGCTACTCTTTTTCCTTTTTTTGGCTGAGAGTTCTTCCGAATCTGACACGGGGGCCCTTTTACTAGGAGCCTTCTTATCCTGCTGTCCACTGGTGATGGTGAGTAAGTTACTGTCTGGTTTTGGCTCTTTTGACATGGGTTTAGGTTCCTTGAAGGCCATCTTAGGAACTATTTTTTCTTCTTTCAGTGGTTTGTTTTCTTTGGGTTTCTTAGAGGATTCTTTGGAAGATTTGTTGTGATCCCTGGAAGGTTCTTTGAAGGCACTTTTATGTTCTCTGGAGTCTTTAGAAGGTTTTTCCTTGTGCTCCTTCATTAATTTGTGAGGCTTTGAAAAACTGGTGCTGCTGCTGCTGCTACTGCTGCTGCTGCTGCTGCTCCTGCTGCTGCTGCTGCTGCTGCTGCTGCTACTGCTGCTGCTGCTACTGCTGCTGCTGCTGCTACAACTGCTGCTGCTGCTGCTGCTGGTGTGGACACTCCTGTTAGGGTCCTGTAAAAGGCAAGAAGAGACGCAACCCTCAAAACTAAGTATCAAGCCACATTCAAAAGCCAATTTTCTTGAATTTGGTCTGCATAAATGATCCTGTGATTACTCTCAAATTAATTTTATATGCACCGACGACCACTATATAACAGGCGGGAACAGTGTATGTGAGAAGCATCATGAGAGGGCTACTATTACAGGAAGTTAATGAGGCAAGCTGTGTTCTTTATCATCAGGAGCATGCGGGTTAAAACACTTCAACACATGCTAACTAAATGCTTGTCCCAAAAGAAAAAAATATGAACAACTCATGGTCTCCACTCTTGCGTGATGATGTATCTAGGATCATAGTTGTTATAACAGCCACCTGTAAAGTACCCTGACAGCAAAGAGAGGGGAATAAGTTTGTTGAGGGTATGGGCAAAGAATAATTCATAAATTTATAAAGAAGTAACATCTTAACTAGGTCCTGGATGATAAGCAGGTATTTACTAGATAGTGAAGAATATAAGCTACTTGGAGAACAGGGGTCAGAAATGAGCTACAACAATGAGACAGAAAAGTTGTGTTTGGGGAAACAGCAACTAGCTACAGCACAAGATTGAAAGGCAGGTAGAAAAATAGCCCAGGGTCACATAGCAAGGTCAGGTGATGGTTAATTTTAAATAGTTTTTCAATATAAGGAATCAGAAGGCACTAAAAAAAGAACTGAAATAATTCTCAATCTAAGATAAAAGGAAAATATTTTTATGCTGTACAAAATTTATCAATTAAGAAATATCTCCCACCTACTAGGAAAAAAGAAAAAGAACATATCTAAATCAGAATAAAGATTTCACCTGAAAGTCAAATGGACTGAAACATCTTTAGCAATTCCTGTTGTGTAATCATGAGAAAGGAGTTAATTGCTGACTATACCATTTTAAATGTGTTCCCAAGTTTTTTCACTCATGTAAATACTGCAGAATATATAACCTTTCTGTTTAGGAACAAAAGCTAAATCCATACTTACCATATCTATGAACCTCTACTATTAATTGTAAGAATAAAAAACAGAAGTCAATTCTGGATATGCAAAAATGTACATCAACACTAAAAGAAGAGCTCTTTCTTACTTCTACCTCCTACTGGAACCAAAGATAAATAAATGTCCAAACTTTGAACTAGAAATTACATATTCACATTATCTTATTAAGTTTTCCCTCTAACTCACTCACAGCCCAATGATATGTAAGCAAAATCTGTATTCCTTAAATATCTAGCATAATACAGGAAAGATAGCAGGCAGTGGATATGTTTTTCACTTAAAATAACAATATATATTGGATCTGTGCAAAAAAATGCTTGTATATGCATCAGAAATTATCATTCCAAAATGAAATACTATCATCCTATGTTAATAAGGATATGAATTTTTCTTCTTGTAATTTTTTGTGCTATTTGTTCAACAACAAAAATAATATATACTAAATCATTCCATTTACTTTCTCAAATGAGCATTTGCTTTCAAAATTCTAAAATGGATAAAGTTACCCAGCAAAGACATGCTTTTTATGCATCAAACTAGATAATTCCTAATAAAACATCTTAATCTGAGATTTAAAAGCAGAAGGCTAAAGATAGGATTCATATTACTAAAACTTCATTATTTTATAAGTGCTATTACAAGACATTTCCTGGCATATTAAGCAATACTATGAATAATTAAAATAAAGAATAATGGACAAACTAAATTAAGGAAGAACATTTTGAAATCTAATATCCTTGAGGTTTTTAAAAAAATTTTTTAATCTTAATTGGTTTGCTGACTCACTGAATTTTGGCAATTTGCAAAATTGCCAAATGGCTCTAGAACACCCAACTATTGCTGTTTAATATTCAAACTATATGAAGCATTACACATATTTATATAAACGCAACTTTTAAAAAAAGACAGTTGCTAATCTAGCAATATATTTGCAAATGTTAAGGCATTAAAACAACAGTAACATTCTAGCACCAGAAAAAAATTGACAAAATTTATTTTTAAAATCCTTCTGTAGAACAAGCTAACAAGGTACCTAGTGGTATTTGACACAGCTTCTCGTGTCATAGATAGTTTAAGTTCTTTTCCCAATTACATTCATATAATGGTAGGTACAAAATTCCAGAAATTTAATAACTTGTTACTCTCATGTTAGTCTGGGTATGTAATGCTTCCTATTACCTTTTCACTCACCCCAAATCCAATCC
>JAQZBX010045989.1:0-20890 GCA_029593785.1 Cabassous unicinctus | reverse complement strand
TTGATTTTTATTGGGATTGCATTAAATCTGTAGATTAGTTTGGGTAGGATAGACATCTTAATGATGTGTAGTCTTCCTATTCATGACCAGGGAATATTCTTCCATTTATTTAAGTCTTCTTTGATTTCCTTTAACAGTGTTGTGTAGTTTTCTGTATATAAGTCCTTTACATTTTCAGTTAAATTTATTCTTAGGTATTTGATTCTTTTAGTTACTATTGTAAATGGTATGTTTTTCTTGATTACCTCCTCAGATTGCTCATTACTGGTGTACAGAAATGCTACTGATTTTTGAGCATTGATCTTATAGCCTGTGACTTTACTGAACTCATAAATTCTAGAAGCTTTGTTGTAGATTTCTCAGGGTTTTCTATGTATAGGATCATGTCATCTGCAAATAGTGAAATTTTTCCTTCTTCCTTTCCGATTTGGATGCCTTTTATATCTTTTTCTTCCCCAGTGCTCGAGCAAGTACTTCTAACACAATGTTAAATAGGAGCAGTGATAGTGGGCATCCTTGTCTTGTTCCTGATCTTAGAGGGAAGGCTTTTAGGATTTCACCATTGAAGATGATGTTAGCTCTGGGGTTTTCATGTATACCCTTTATCATGTTCAGAAAGTTTCCTTCTATTCCTATCTTTTGCAGTGTTTTTATCAGGAAAGGTTGCTGTATTTTGTCGATTGCTTTTTCTGCATCTATAGAGCTGATCATGTGATTTTTTTCTTTCAATCTGTTTATGTGATGTATTACATTGGTTGATTTTCTTATGTTGAACCATCCTTGGATACCCGGGATGAAACCCACTTGGTCATGGTGTATAATTTGTTTGATATGTTGTTGAATGATATTAGCAAGTATTTTGTTGAGGATTTTAGCTCTAGGTTCATTAGAGAGATTGGTCTGTAATTTTCCTTTCTTGTGGCATCTTTGTTTGGCTTTGGTATTAGGGTAATGTTGGCATCATAGAATGAGTTAGGCAATGTTCCTTCTACTTCTATTTTTTGGAAGAGCTTAAGCAGAATTGGTGTTAGTTTTTTCTGGAATGTTTGGTAGAATTCACCTGTGAAGCTGTCTTGCCCTGGGCTCTTCTTAGTTGGGAGGTTTTTGATGACTGAGTCTATCTCTTTATTTGTAATAGGACTGTTGAGTGCATCAATTTCTTCTTTTTTCAATATAGGCTGCTTGTGAGTTTCTAGGAATTTGCCCATTTCCTCTAAATTATCATTCTTGTTGGCATATAATTTTTCAAAGTATCCTCTTATGAAACTCTTTATTTCTGTGGGGTCAGTGGTGATATCCCCTTCCTCATTTCTTATTTTGTGTATTTGCATCTGCTCTTTTTTTCTCTTTGTTAGTCTAGCTAAGTGTTTGTCAATTTTATTGATCTTCTCGAAGTTGGTTTTGTTTATTTTTTCTAGTGCTTTCTTATTTTCTATTTTGTTTATTTCTGCTCTAATCTTTGTTATTTCCTTCTTTCTACTTCCTTTGGGGTTAGTTTGTTGTTTTTCCAATTCTACCAGGTGTGCAGTTAGGTCTATGATTTTAGCTATTTCTTCTTTTTTCATATATGCATTTATGACTATGAATTTCCCTCTTAGTACAGCTTTTGCTGCATCCCATAGGTTTTGATAGGTTGTGTTGTCATTTTCATTCTTTTCAAGGTAGTTATTGATTTCTTTTAAGATTTCCTCCTTGACCCACTCTTTGTCTAAGAGTGTGTTTTTTAACTTCCATATCTTTGTGCCTAATCTGGTTCTCTGGCACTTACTGATTTCCAATTTCATTCCACAATGGACAGGGGAATTACTTTATATAACCTCAATCTTTCTGAACTCATTGAGATTTTTTCTGTGGTCTATCTTGGAGCATGATCCATGTGCACTCAAGAAGAATACATATCCCGTTGTATTTGGATGTAGTGTTCCGTATTTGCCCATTAGGTCCAGATCCTCTAACGTATTAACCAAAATCATTGTTTATTGATTCTTTATCAAGATGTTCTAATGGTGATAATGGTGAATTAAAGTTCCCCACTATAATTGCAGAGGAATCTATTTCTCCAATTAGTTTTTCCAGTGTTTGCCTCATGTATTTTGAGGCGCCCCTGTTAGGTGCATAAATGTTTATGGTTGTTCTTTCTTCTTGAAAGATTACACCTTTCACTAATATATAGTGTCCGTATTTGTCTCTTACAATAGTTTTGCATTTAAATTCTATTTTGTCTGATATTAGTATACTTACTCCCTCCCTTTTTTGGTTATTGCTTGCTTATAAGATTGTTTGCCAGCCATTCACTTTCAGCCTCCTTGAATCCCTGGGTCTAAGGTGGGTTTCTTGTAGACAACATATAGATGGGTCACATTTCCTAATCCATTCTGCCAATCTGTGTCTCTTGACTGGTGAGTTTAATCTGTTAACGTTCAATGTTATTACTCTCAAGGAATTACTTACATTAGCCATATTTTCTTTGGGTTTATGTATGTCATATGTTGTTTTTATTTCTCTTTTTGTCTTTTTAATTGTTCTTACACTCTCCTCTAGCTTGCTCTCTCGTTTTTTTCCTTTCAACCTGCAGAACTCCCTTTAGTATATCTTGAAGGGCAGGTCTCTTATTGGCATACTCTCTTAATTTCTGTTTATCTGTGAATGTTTTGAGCTCTCCATCATTTTTGAATGCCAGCTTTGCTGGATCGAGAATTCTTGGCTAGAAGTATTTTTCTTTTAGTACCTTAACTATGTCATACCACTGCCTTCTTGCCTCCATGGTTTCAGATGAGAAATTAGCACTTAATCTTATTGAGCTTCCCTTGTATGTGATAGATTTCTTTTCTCTTGCTGCTTTCAGTATTTTCTCCTTGTCTTGACATTGTACAGTTTGACAAGTAAATGTCTTGTAGTAGACCTGTTGGGATTTATACTCTTTGGGGTGTGCTGTGGTTCCTGGACTTGTACATCCATATCCCTCAATAGGGTTGGGAAGTTTTCAGCCATTATTTCCTCCAACACTCCTGTCCCCTTTCCCTTTTCTTCTCCCTCTGGGATGCCTATAATGCATCTGTTTGTGCATTTTGTGTTGTCATTCAAATCCCTAAGTCCCTGCTGGATTTTTTTCTCTTTTTCTCTCTCTTTTCTACTATCTGTTTGATTTCAGATGTACTGTCTTCCACATCACTAATTCTTTCCTCCGCCTGTTCAAATCTACTGTTATGTGCTTCCAGTGTCTTTTTGATTTCTTGGATTGTGCCATTCATCACCATGGTATCTGTTGTCTTTTTAGGTATGTTTATAATTTTTTCAGTATGTTCTTCCAGTGTCTTAATATCCTTAGTCTCTTCCTTCACTTCATTAAGTTGGTCCATATTTGTTTGGGTAGCTTTGATTAGTTGCTCAATATTCTGCATCTTTTCCTGGTTTTTAGTTTGTTCATTAGACTGGGCCATGTCTTCCTGTTTCTTAGTATGGTTTGTAATTTTTTGTTGCCCTCTGGTCATCTTTTTATTTTGATGTGTTCATTCAGTTGCCCTCTGGTCATCTTTTTATTTTGATGTGTTCACTCAGCTTCTCTCTTTACTCTAGGGTTTCATTTAATTGCTGTTTTTGTGTGTATGTTTTCTTTTTGACACTTTGTTCTTCTTATTCTATTTCATTGCTGTTGTCTATGTTCCCTTGGAGGAAAAAATTAGGGCCAGAGAACGTGAAAGAGTTAAGAAAAGTAAAAGGATAATAGTAATAATAGTAGTAATTGTTAGAAGAGGAACCGTTTAAGACCTTGGAAAATGAATATTTAACTCATGTAAGCAGTGTAGAGTAATAGGAATAGAAAAGTGGGGTACCAACAATGAAATGGGAAACCAAATAGAGAAAAATATATAAACTGAATTAAAAGGCCAGTATGATGAGGAGAGACAGAAAGAGAAAAGACAAAAGGAAAAAAATTAATAAAAGAAAGAAAACAGGATAGATGAGGTAGAAATAAAAACCAGAAAAAACTGGAGACTAAGCAGAGAGGTGGAATATAAGAACAGTAACCGAAAGGAGAAGATAGAATGATGAGGGAATGAAGAGAGATAGCCTTGATATGCAAAATCAGTATACAAAGAAAAGGGGAAATCAAGGAAGAGGAAACACAGTAACCAAGAATTGAGCCAGCAGCACCTTGAGGAATTTATCTCTTCGTCCAGTTCCCTCCAGTTCAATGCCCTGAAACCTCCTACTTTGTGAGTTCCCAAAACAGCTCACTAGGGAAGGATCTTGCCCCCACTCAGCCATTTTTTTGTGAGAGAGATCTGCCTATGTTCCTTTGAAAGAAAAAAAATTAGGACCAGATAAAAGGAAAGAGATAGGAAGACAAAAAGAGTAATAGTAATGTTATTTGTAAAAGGCAGGAGAGCAAGCGTACAAGACCTAGGAAATTGAAAAATTAACACAAGATGCACAGAGGAATAAGATTTGGAAAGTGGAATTGAAACAATGAAACAAGAAACAGAATAGAGAAACAAATATATAGAATGAATTGCAATGCTGGAATGGTGAGAATAGGGGGAAAAAAAAACAGAGAAGAGAAAGAAAAAAGTAAAAAAAGAGAAAGTATAAGGAGAAAAAGGGAGAGAGGGAGAATACAAACCAGAAAAATTGGAGACCAAATAAAAAAGGTGGAATGAAAGAAGTACAATGGAAAACAAAAGATATAAAGATGAAGGAGTGAAAAGAAATAGTGTAGGTAGAATAGATCAGTAGCCAAAAGAATAAAAGAAAGAAAAAGCAAAAATAAACAAGCAGTGAAGGGGAGGGGATACAAAAGAAGCAAAAACAAGACAGCAGCAGCTTGTTTTTTGTTGCTTTTTTTTAAAAGGAGACAGAAGAAAATAATAATAAACACGGAAAAAACAGCCTTCTTTCTGAGACCCCTAAGGATCTTCTCAGGCTGCTGGTGTTCCTCAACCACTCACCCTGCAGCCTGCCCTCTACAGGTTTTGAACTGGTATTAGTGAGTAAAGTAAGGGAAATAAAATGTTTTTTGTTTTTTTTTTTTAAATAAGAAATTCAAGAAAAGCTAATACAAAGAAAACATCTAAATGTTCCCTGTCATAAAGTTTCAGCTGGCTGCCTGATAACCTAGTGGATCTCTTCTCAAGGAATAGCCAGGAATCAAACCAGGGACCTAATATGTGTTAGGCAGGAATTCTCGCACTGAGCTATTCTGAGTCTTTGGGTTAATTAGCCCTTCAGAAGGCTATCCGCCCCTTTTCCCTTGGGCAGGTTAGATCCCCTGCAGCCAGCTGGAGTGGTGCTGATCACCACCTGTCTCTGCCTCCTCACTGATGTAATTCCTCTTTACCTAGGTGGCTGGGCATGACCGCCAGCCTGAGGTGATCCCCCTCCCCCTCCCTGTCAAGACGGGGTCCCCTCTGATATTCAAGAGGGGCCCAGCTGGCTAAACTCACTGCAAAAATATCATTCTCCACTCTCCCAGACCTCTCTTCCTCACAGGGAATCTGCCATCACACTCCTATGCATAAGGAGAAGGGCCTTTTATTGTCATTCCACTCTTATCATCCACATTTAAACACCCTCATACATGAAGCAAGAAAAATGACCTTACACCAATCCCCCGTAAAGTGACCTGTTTGGTAATTTAAGCAGCACTGGAATTAGGAGCATTGCTTGGCTGATGCTAACAGGCAGCTATAAAGAGGAGTGGGACCCAGGGAAGAGCGGTCTAGGAGAGGTGGGAGTCATCTGGAGGAAACCTCAAGAACATTTTTAAAAATCCTAATTCACAGACACTGACTAAATCATTTACTTGTTAAATTAAAAGGGTCAGACTATTCTATATAAAGGACATTTGCTTTGGTAAACAGAAGAGCCGGAAATACAAGTCACAAGATGCTATTTTAAAAACTTTGAGAGCTTTTCACAACTTATAAATAAAAGTAAACATTAGGAAAAAAAATAAAAGCTTTATTTAATAAAATGCATTATATTAATTCATTTAAAATATATATGTATTTAAGTATTTTAGTGTCAACAAATAAATTCCATTAGGTAAAACAGAAGGCATGAAAACTATCAGAAATCAGCGTAGATAAACTGAAAGCATTCTTGAATCAAAATCCCTGATGTTGATCATTTTCAGAATTCAATCATTACTGTGTAAAGAGTCTTCAATTATTTCTTGATTAAGACAGGTGTTCCACTGATACCATTTTTCACACTTCCAAGCATACAATCTTATGTATTATTCTATACTATAACTGCAATCTTCAAACGCACTTGTGTGGGACTGGACATCAGAGATTAGCTCTTAGTATATTTCTCTCAATAATTTTATCTGCATGAAGCTGATCAATCTCTTTCTGGCTGAAACCATTTTCTCTAAGTATCTCTTCAGTGTGTTCTCCTACCAAAGGATCCCTTTTGGAAGAAGGAACGGCTGGGGTTCTTGACAGCAGTGGTGCAGGGCGGGGACTCATGCCCTGCTCCCCATCCGTGATAAATGAGCCCCGTTCTCTGTTATGATCATGGTGGGAAGCCTCTTCAAAAGACAGAACAGGGGTCACGCATGCATCTGTACCGTCGAAGATCTGACACCACTCTGCCTTTGTCTTCTTTGCAAATGTTTCTGCAAATTTCTTCTTCATTTCTGGCCAATCAATCATGCTCATCTGATTGGGAAGTTCGTGAGAATTTAGCCCAAGTCCTGGGGGAAAAACACAATTTCTTAATTTATTATACTTTGGGTAGAGTGATTATAATCAATGAAATTGAGTTTTGGGCTGGTCACACTGTCTCAAATAAGATGTTTACTCTAAGAGTTTTTCAAATGGGTTAAAGGGAAGAAATCAAGGTCAGACTGAAGTTGAGACCAAAGGCTAGAGAGGGCAGACAGACTCTTCACTGCCAAATTTTATTATTTACATTTCATTTCACCAAAAGTAGTCTATTTTCAATGGCCTAGTTTCCAGAAATTGATTTGTTCCTTCTGAGTAGGCTCTGAAAAAGAAATTTCCTCATGATGTTATTATCCGTCATATTGAATTAAAACAACCCCATATTTTATATGATATGCCTAAACCCTACAAAAAATAAAATATAAACAATTTTACACATGACTATCTCAGTTTCGAGGAAGAAGCCTAAAGATAAATGCTTAAATTCAGGATTACAATTTTATAAAGAATATTCATTTCTCTTTACTTTGGTAAAATAAGAGAGATCTAAGAGGACAGTGATATTTAACTCAAGTACCTCTTACAAAACTGCTTTTAACTAGGAAGAAAGGACTTGTTGGTAGCCAAAGACTCATGCAAACCATACCTGTAGCACACACGACAGAAAGTTATCGGCCGGCTGGTCAACAGTGGGCAGGCAGAATTTTCTATCACGCATGAGAGGGCCTTGAAGGGCCCATCAACACCACAGTGCAGAGGCGGTGAAGCAGTCACCTGGGGCTTTAACAGGGAGGATGGTGTCTCTGGCCCACAACCTGGGGGCAGATCTGGGCTTCCTTCATCTCTGCTTCCCTTCAGGTCCCTCCTAACTCCAGTGCTGATTAAATTACCAAACAGGCCACTTTACAGGGGATTGGTGTAAGGTCACTTTTCTTGCATCATGTATGAGGGTGTTTAAATGTGGATGATAAGAGTGGAATGACAATAAAAGGCCCTTCTCCTTATGCATAATATTCTAAGTCTGGTCCACGTTAATCACTTTTATCATCCTTATCGTCCCTGTCTTGGTGAAGCTCAAAAGTGAATTATAAACTGCTCTAAAGATGCAAAGGTCCCTATAGAGGTATGAAAGCCATGGGCACTGCAGACTCTTCTTAAGGTATTGAGGGATACGTGGAAACAAAAACTTACATAGTCCTGGATTTTTGTAAATGGCAACCTACCTATGAGATATATGTAAGTAAATGTTTTTCTGTTGCAATTTGTCCCATGCAAATACCAGGAAAGATATGGAGCCACAGTCTCAGATTTATTGCCATAATCTACAAAGAAATATTTATAAAGAGGTCTTTCATTTTGCTCTCTCTTCTTGATTGCCCCAAACTCTGTGGTTGAAAAGCACACAAAATGACAGTTATTCAGAAGTGGTGATGTATATCATAGGTACCGTTGGAAACAACTTGGCATGCCTTTTTTCAGAACATGATCAGAAACCTAACACTAAGATTGGAGACAATATGTCCTCTCTCTACCAAACATTAGACTTGAGATTACACAGATCATAGGTGATATACTGGACAGAGGCACAACTTTGTAAATGTAATTAGTACCACTGAAATGTATATTTGAAAGTGGATAAAATGAGAAATTCTAGGTCATACATACTAGGGAAAAAAACATAGAACTGTATGACACCAAGAGTGAACCCTAATGTAAACTATGGGCTATAGTTAATAGTTTAATTATAATAATACTCTCTCATCAATCATAACAGAGGTACCACACTAACACAAAATGTTAATAGGGAAAACTGTGTGAGAGGGGAGTATATAGGAACCCTGTATTTTCTGCATGATTTTTTCTGTAAACCTACAACTGCTCTAATAAAAAAAATATTTAACTTTTGAAAAACATTAAACATAAAAATTTAAATGTGGTTGTAAACTCAAAAAGAAAATAATGTCCAGAAAAGAAATGCAGACTGTGAAATTTTTCCTTCATTGAGTTTTGTATAATCATGTCATTAAGAATAATTTAAAAAAATAAAAAATAAAATAAATATTACAGTACAGTAAAGAAGAGAGGAATAGAGCAATACTTTTAAATTGCATAAACATCTTTTTTTTTAAAAAAAAAAAAAAAAGAGGAAAAAACTTATACCTACGTATTGGTCCCTCACAGTAATGGATAAAAACAGGTGTCAAACTTTTTCTGTAATGGGCAAATTAGTAAATATTTTAGGCTTTGCAGGCCACATGGTCTCTATCACAACTACTCTGCTCTGCCCCTGAAGTGTGAAAGCAGCCACAGACAATACAGAAACAAACAGGCGCAGCTGTGTCCCAGTAAAACTTTATTCACAGGAACAGGAGGCAGGCTAGATTTGGCTGCACAGGCTATAATCTGCAAACCTTGAACAATCACATTATAGTTTGTTTTCAAGCAAAAGGTACAATTTATATAACTATTAAGTCATACCACTGATATAATTTTTATTTTCGTATTCCATTCTTTACTTTTAAAACAAAGTTATCAATTTAAAAAAACAAAACAAAACAAAGTTATCTTTAAATTTCAAATTTAAAGATATTCAAAAGTCAATAAAATATTTCACATATGAACTACAATCTTTCGGTTTGCATTCTGTTTCACTATTTTAAATTTTAAACACAATAAAACCTCCAAGTATCATATAGAAGGACACAACTGAAATAACTCCAGTTCTGTTTCTTCATCTTTACAATCACTATAAAAATGATTTGGGGGGAAGGGGATCTATTGTTTAAATGCCAACTGTGTCCAAAATGAGCTCAAATGATACCAAACTCTTACTCTGGAAAGGAACTGTGTGTGTTGGGGCCAGACTGTATAACTGGAAGAACTCTGAATTAACTTCTATGCAGAGCAAGCACAATGTCTACTAAAAGATAAGTAATAAGAATCTGCTAATAAAACGTATATATGTGTTATAAGAACTCAGAATAAGCTGTAAAAATTGTTTAGAATTCAGATCAACAAAAAAATTTTTCAGGGAGGAGTGCATTTTATCAGTCATTTAGAATTGACATGGTGATAACAAAAAGCTATCAGAGAGTTAGTTAATGTTAATATTATATTTAAATTCTCTAAAGGCAATATACCCACTTGTTGCCTGCACCCAAGGCATCTTGTTCCCACCACCCAGCCCAAAGTACAGCATTCTTCAGTTCAGAGTTTTGAATTAAGAATTTCCGATTTTAGTTTAAATTTTTGGAAAGAAACACACCCTATAGGATCTAAAACATCATTCTGTTCTTCCAGTTTTCCAACTACATTTACACTGATGAAGTTTATCAGGTATCATACAATGGTTTCTGATGTTTGCAGAAACAATTTCTACCTATTACATCTGAAAAGCCATGTAACATTGAAACTAAACCTGGAGTAGATAGATAAATGCCCTGTGACCAGCTTGCCACACCACTTCAGAGTATACTTTAAAACTTCTTAGATACTAAATTATCTATAGTGAATTTAAATTCAAAACTTTCACATTATTACACAAGACCAAAATAATCCCCATCCAATTAGTGAATCAGGAAAGAATATATCCTGTATTTATCTGCTACCTTATGGCGACATGCCAATAAGACAAGAATCTGCAAGACAGGTAAACTGCAGAGGCATCAAGTGGTAGCAACCTATTCCAACAAAAATCTTATTCACCAAAATCTCTGTATGCTTTGGTGGCAGCTGAAACTGAAGTGCCACAAGAGACACTACTGAGGAACAGGAACTAGTAGAACCAGCCGGTAATTTCTAGGGAAGAATAAGGTCTGGGCACGTAAGGGCAGGTTAAATATCCAACACTGCCAAGCATGAAATGTAATGAAAACGTTGGCCATCCCACAGAAAGGGATTATTATTTTTAATTAATTAATTTAACTAATTTACAGGCTAGAAAAATTACTTGTTAATTTAGAAGATGGGAGAAAAGCCCCACAATATAATGGTGGCTATATAATTAGATTACTTAGAAAGTGAATATAGAAGAAAAAGATAAATGAATTTCAAAAGGCCCCAAACTAGAGGCTAAAGAACATCCACAGGCAAGGGGCAGGGAGGGAAGCAGGTGAAGGTGACTTACCTTGGAGCAGCAGTGCATAGAACTGGGGTTCTATCGCTCCAACAGCCAGGAACTCCCCGTCTTTAGTCTTGTAAGTTGTGTAGAAAGGGGCCCCACCATCCAACATGTTCTGTCCTCGAGGCTGAGTCCAGAGTCCCGTGTTTTGTGTTTTCCACAGAAAAGAACTTAAATATGCTGTTCCTTCTACCTTTTGAAGAAGCAGAATACAAATCCACATAATTCAATTGTAACAGCATGATTAACTTCTAGGTTGTTTTTTTATATTTATGCAAAAATGCTTCTCTTTGAATATATCATATCTCAGAACAGAAGAGTATATCTAATTATACATCTTTGGTATTTCTAGAAAGTGTCTTATATAGATTTATGGTAGAATAACAATTGGCTGCACTGTTTAGTTCAGAAAATATAAGATTAAGAAGGATCTACTTATGTTATTTCTTTCAATTAAGATTGACAAAAATGTTCAGAATTTTTGAAGCTAGGGAGGGAAAATGGAAGTTCATTATACTATTCTATCTACTTTTGTGTATGTTAAAAACTGCCTAAAGTCAAAAATAAATATAAAGCAAAAAGTCATTTACAAGTCCATCTTCTGAGCACAATACCTGTTAAACACATACATACAGATATATGAAGCATATCATATTTCAAGGTTAAGTCATATTACTTTTAAATTTAGTTTATTCTAGAGTTGGACTCCAAGCCCAAGAAAACTATATTTGAGTATTTAATGTACCTTAAATTTAATCACTAAAAAGTTACAAAACAAATATAACAATATGGTTGGCAGGTGTATTAGTCAGCCAAAGGGGTGCTGATGCAAAGTACCAGAAATCTCTTGGCTTTTATAAAGGGTATTTATTTGGGGTAGAAGTTTGGTCATGAAGAAGGAGAGAAGGCCGCAGGAAAAGAGATGAGCCGTTCCCCTGACAGTCCACAGCTGGCTTTGTGGAGAAAGGCAAAGCCTAGAGAGCCTCACAGTCTACAGCTGACCTTGTGGAGGAAACAGAGGAGCTGAGCCCGGAGAGAAATGGAGCCCCGGGAAGAGAGGAACCCAAGAAGCCCGAACCCTGGCAAACACCCATAGCTGTCTTACTCCAACACGTGGCAACAGACTTTGGTGAAGGAAGAAACTTATGCTTTATGGCCTGGTAACTGTAAGTTTCTACCCCAAATAAATATCCTTTATAAAGACCCACCGATTTCTGGTATTTTGCATCAGCACCCCTTTGGCTGACTAATACATCCCCATTCTACAGAGTAGGAAGCTGAGGCACAACTTGCTCCAGATCACACAGCTGGTAAATGGCAGAGCTGGAATTGAAGAAGTCGGCCGCCAGAGTCTGTGCTCTTGACCACTGTGTCGCTCTGCCCTTTCCTGCGGCAGTCCTTTACCAGGAGCCAGCAACACTGTCCACCAGGTCAGCCAAGCCAGCAACACTGGAGCCGGGACTGATTCCCTACTCTCCCGTCGCTGCCCTTCCATTTCCAAATCCTGGCAATTTTACATTTCATATATCTTAAATCCAGTCCCACCTTACTACTTAGTACTTGCCACTGTCTCTTAGCATTAACCCAGTAACTGGTCTCTGCCTCCAGTCTTGTCTCCCTCAAATTCATTCTCCTTCCTACTTCCAAAGATCTGATGGAATGCAATTGTCAAAAAAGAAAGGAGTTCAAACTGGGCTCTCTTACCAACTAGCTCCAAAACCCAGGGCAAATTTCTATGTTTCCATTTCCTTCACTTTAAAATAATAATGAATTCCAAATGGAGTTGTTGTTTTGAGGATTAAAAGAGATTATAAAGGGATAGTGCCTAGCATAATTGAGGCATATAGTAGGTGTTCAATGTATCACAGTGAAAAAAAACTGAAGCATTATGATGCTAGTCTCACCTACAAAATACAGCAGGTCCATTTTACTTTAGCACCCTTAGGAATGAATCTTCTCTACCTGCTGAGACTTCCTGAAGCCAGTTTTGAATGAACACTGGTTGAAAACTATATTCTAAATACAAGAGGAAGCTTGGGGGAAATTACCGAATTGCAACATAGGAATCAGGTGAGTCATGAAAAGTTTAGATAACTGACTCCACGAACAAGTGATCAAAATATGACCATTTTAACTAATGTAAACAATATGAGGTTATCTTAAAGTAAAGGGTATCCTTGGTATCTTAGGTTCAAACTTCACTTCTCATTTATCTCACCTTGTTCAGAATAGGATTTAAAGCAGCCATATGTTGTACTTAGAAACAACCAGCAGGTTTATCATTTTCCCAAATTAACACTTACCATGTTTGCATCAATGACCTGACCTTTGCCTGAGCGAGTGCGTTCAAAAAGAGCCATCATAATACCCAATGTGCACATGAGGCTACCACCTGCAAAGTCAGCCAGGAGATTCAGCGGTGCATACGGATTCTCACCACTCCTGCCAATTTTAGACAGAACACCTATGCCATTAAAAAAAAAAAAAAAAGGAAACACTGAATGTAAATTTAATACATGAACATCTTAGAGAAATAACCAACTCTCTAGTTGCTGACCTTAGAGAAAACTAATACATAATGTTTTTCCTAATCTGAACCTATTCAGCATATTTATACTCAAGCCAGGGCTCTTTTTGTTTTGTCTTGTTTTCTAAAACTTTAATCCATCTGGCATTTTCCAAATTCTATTGCTAAGCTTTTACTGAGTTTTGGAAAATGAATTTAGTTTATTGCTTTAAAACAGTACAATGGACTCCCATTCTTAATAGAAAAAGATGCAAGAAAATAACAATATACTAGAAAAAGAAAAGGGATTGAATTTTAAAACAGATGTGAAAAGCCAATTCTACACTCACTCTTTTCATCAACTTTTAAATGTGTACTCAGAAAACTGAAGACTTCCTTTACTCAACACATATAGTTCTTAGAATTCTAGAATCAGGCTATGTTCTCACAGGCAAAAACTCTAAAAATTAAATATTAGGACATGATAACCATGGAATTTTTCTAGTATTCATAGAAATCTGAAAAAATGACTCAAAGGCAATAAAAGTCTCAAATAAGGTGCCACAAGAGTGTCTTTTTTCCCAGTAGAGGCTGACATGAGAATTGACCCATAAATTAGTAAGTAAATGTTACTAGTAAGAGTACGTTATCCCTCAAATACACTAAGGGGGAAAAAAAGGTTAAGAATGATTATTCTAAGACTCCATGGTTTTTAAACCATCATGCTTTGCTTATTGATAAAAACAAATATTTAAATCTTCAGCTTTAAAAAATGTTTTTTTAAATTAATTTAACTATAGATCTTGACTGGGAACAAATAAAAAGTTTAGGGAAAAAAAGTTTGTTTTTTTCCAACATACCTGACAAAGCCAAATAGTTGATATCATGACCTGCTACTTTGGAGTATCTTCCTGACTGGCCAAATCCACTCAACCTGGCATAGATAAGCTTTGGATTTTCTTGCTGCAGAATCTCTGGACCAAGCTGCAGTTTCTCCATGACACCTTAAGAGAAAATTAACTTTTTTTTTTAAAGAACATGAATGGATGATGAATATAACCCCTTCTCTATAACAAATATAAAGCAGGTTTCTTACAAGTAGTATTAATAACATTTGTTGTAGGCTTCAAGCATGCTTCCAGTGGTTATGGACCAAAAGAGGAAGGTCATTATTTCTGGAACATTCTACCTCTAGATGTCATTTCCTTCTGGAACTTTCCATTTCCCTTCAGGCATATCCAAGCTTACTCAATCCCCTGTGTAAGCATCTTAACCTGTCAATCTGTTTACTGTTCCAATCCTCTCCTTAATCACTTATTAAAAATGGTTTGTTCTCTTAGAACAGTTACTCTAGGTCTCTCTTGGGTCAACAATCCACTTTTAGGAACTGCTATTCCTTTTCTCTTTCTACACCTGTGTCTACCACTTTCTGTCTCATTCTGTACTTTTGTATATATATATACCATCTCCCCATCAGCCCAGAAGCTCCTCTAGCAAGATTCATGTGTCATCTGTTTCCACAGGCCCCTAGATTATCTAGCTCAGGACCTTCGCATAAGGGCTAAGTAAACACTTGTGGAAAGAAGATTAGCTAAAAGCATCTGTGAGCTCTTAGGGATCAATGTATTATTTAGTGTACAAAACCCAGGTAACTGGTACCTGAAGTCTCCTGGGAATGAGAGTAATAAATTTACATAATAAACTCATTCTTGGTCTCCCAAAGGCTACGATTAATCCCACCAATAGAACTCCAGTCATCCACCAACTCCCTTGCCTGAATGTTATTTGTTTGGTATTCACAGCTCTATCTTCCTTCTAATTGTGTCACCTTCAGCAAATTATTTAACCATGCTGAGATTCCAATTTCTTTATCTGTAAGTGGGAGATTATTAAATTAGGATATAATCCTAATTATTATCATTATTATAATCCTCAAATATGGTTGTGAGGAGTAAATGAACTAACACATTTAAATAACATTCATTTCATTCACCAAACATTTACTGACTTCCTGCTATATACCAGGCAATGCTTTGCATTTGTACTTGACAGGATTACTCAGTCAGGTATCTGAGAATGGGATGGAGTGGTGCTAGACCAAAACACCAATTTTAAAAAGGCTGTTAGACCAATGTCAAGGCTGTTCGAATGGCATGGAAATGATCCTGAGTCACGGCAAGGAAAAATGACTGAATTAATGAGCACTGAAAGGGGAATGTGGTGAAAGGAAGATTAGTGTCAAGGATGAATGATGAAGTACAGGTTTCTGATTCAGACAACTAGGTGGATGTTGGTTCCATTCACTGAGATTAAATACAGAATAAGGAGACACCATTTTTGGAAGGCAAGGTGATGAGCTCGGTTTTGGATTGGTGGAAGCTGGACAGCCCTATGGGAAAGTCCAGGGCTTGTGTATTCCAGCAGGCTGCAATTCTGAAAGCACAAGGTAGTTATAGCTTTGGGCATAATCTGTCCATAAAAGGTGAAAACAATGGAAATGGGTGCGGTGGCTCCTGGGAGCAAAGAATAGTGCAAGTAAAACAGGCTGAGGCTGGAACTTGAGAACAACAGCATTTAACGCAGGAAGTGGTGGCCTGGGTCCGTGGATGGCTTTACAGGGTACAACAGTCTCTGAAACAGGAGCAAAATTACTATGTGACTATATGCAATTTTCCGAGGAGAGAATCTACGGTTTCCACTAGATTCTCATAGGCATCACAATGACCCTCAAGTAGTTAAGAAAGGAAAATATAGGTCGATCAGGAGAAAAGAGACACACTTGGGAAATCAGAGAGGCATTAAGGAGAACCCAGGCAACAGCAGTATCTCAGAATCCAAGACTGGAAGACCGTCTCAATGGGCGAGTGATCAACAATATCAAACGTAACAGTAAGATCTACAAAGGCTGGGTAAAGGTGTGGCGGGCGCAGCCTCAGCTACAAGGTCAGGCTCCCTCCCTTCTGCACGAACCTTCTCCCAGTCCAGCTCCGTGTCGGCCCTCGAGGAGGAACCCGGGACTCACCGTGGCGGAAGGGCTCCAAGACCACGTCCACCTTGGAGCACAGGCGCCGCAGGACCGCTACTCCCTGCGGCCGCTTCAGGTCCACAACCAGCGAGCGCTTGCCCCGGGCCAAGTGACTCACGTCGCCGGGCGCGCCTGGCCGGTCCACTCGTACCACCTGCGCCCCGAAGTCCGCTAGGATCATGCCACAAAACGGGGCCGGGGCCAGTCCGGCCAGCTCCATAACCGAGATGCCCCGCAGCACCATGGCGCTTGCTAGCCCCAACGAAAGAAGGAAACGAGTGAGCAACCCCGCCTTGTCCAACAGCGGGCACCATCAACCGCTAAGCCCACGCGGCGCCCGAGGGCTCAGGCCGGAGAGCGTGTTGCCTTCCTCGTGCGCCTGCGCGTGTTCACGGAGTCTGCGCACTGGCGTGATTCCAGATCCGGCCTCTTGGGGTCGCTGGTAGGCAGTCCGTTCCGCTTCTCTGCTTTTTGTCAAGCTGCTCTGCCAAAGTCCTAAACTGTAGCCCAGGGTTGACCTTCAGAGCTTAGCCTTGTAACTGTCCTCTCTGGACGCTTTTACTCACACGGTTGGTATACCCTGCTATTGTGCCATTTGAGCCCCTAGTTCCGCCCGGCCCTAAAGAAATAAGTACATAAATACGTAAGAACAATGCAAACGTCATTTTCTTTGCCCACCACTGCTTCTTAGCTACCGGATGATTTCTTCCAGAAACGGCTTGAGTTCCCCACTGAATGTGTCCAATTTTGAGTTACAAACTTCGTGGATTACATGGCTTCTTTAAAACTCTTGGATGGACATCGTATGTATTGTTTCCCGGATCAAGCCACACAAGGGGCACAACTTTAATGTGAGCGGATCATTGAGGGGCAGTGTTCATCAGAGTCAAATGAAAGACACTAAAAATATTTTAGATTGGTTACCACCATTTCTGCGTCGTGCTTCTTGGACATGGCTAGGTCCTTCAACAGAGTTGGGAAATTTTCTACCATTATTTCTTCAATTATTCCTTCTTCTACCCCTTTTCCCTTCCCTTCTTCTTCTGGGACACCCATGACATGTATGTTTGCACGTCCCTTGCTGTCGTTTAGTTGCCTGAGATCTTGTTCAAGTTTTTCCAAACTTTTCTTCATCTGTTCTTTTGTATGTTCACTTTCATAGGCCATTTCTTCAAGCTCACCAATCCTTTCTTCTGCCTCCTCAAATCTGCTATTATATGATTCCAGTGTATTTTAAATTTCATTCCCATAAGATCTGCTATTTTTCTATGTATGTTTTCAAATTCTTCTTTGTGCTCATCGAATGTCTTCTTAATATCCTTAATTTCTTTAGCTATTTTGTTGAATTTATTAAGGAGATTTGTTTGAACATCTATGATTAGTTGTCTCAACTCCTTTATGTCACCTGGAGGCTTATCTTTTTCCTTTAACTGGGCCATATCTTCCCATTTCTTGGTATGAATTGTAATTTTTTGTTGGTGTCTTGGCATCTGGCTTACTAGAGTATTTATTCTGGGTGCAGTTTTTCTTTTTAGTTTTGGGCTTCCTGCCCTTTCTCCCTTGCTGGTTGTATAGTAGGAGCCAAGGATGTAGTTGGTACTATAAGCTGTGGAGGCTCAAGCTGCCCTCATCGCCCCAAGGACCGATGAAGCTTCTCCTAACTTTCTCCTTTGCCAGGGGTAAGGACAGAGCCACAGCTGTGTGGAATAATCCAACTCATGCAGGCCTAGACTGTAGTTGCCCAGAGAGACTGATGAAGCTTCACGCCCCTTTCTCCTCTGCCTGGGGCAGGGATGGAGCTGCAAGTGTGGGCAGCAATCTATGCAGTGCAGGTCCAAGATGACCGCAGTTGCCCCAGTAGACTTCCGATTATTTAGTCTGTGCCAGTCAAATGTACCTGCAGTTACCTGGATAGGCTGGTTCAGGGCCCGCCAGCTTCCTCCCTGCTAGAGGTGGGGCTGAAGCCTAGGCTAGGGCTGCAGGCCAATCTGGGTGAAAGAAACGGATCTCTACCGTCACTGTGATTTTCAGTCAGCCCGGCTGCAACTCATCCTGGGGGGTGGAGTCAAAATGGCAGCTACTGGCCTCCTTCTGACTTGGACAGGTTCAAACATAAGCCAGCCGAATTTACTAATCAGTAGCTGAAATCGGTGGCCAACCGTCTCTTACCCGCCCCTGTTTTTGGGAAATGGAGCTTCCAATTCCTGCCGCAGAATAGCTCCTGGGGTGGCTTGCGCTGCCAAAGTAGCAGCGTGGCCTGTTATTTCCCAGAGAGTCTGGTGCAGCTCCCCCCAGCTTCCTCCCTGTCCAAGGTGGGCCTGGGGCTTAGCTAGAGCAGCAATCTGATATAGATGGAAAGATGCCAGTCCCTACCAGCACTGTGATTTTCAGTCAGCCCCACTTCCCCTCGTGTCAGGTGCGGAGTTAAGATGGCGGCCACTAGCCTCTTTCTGACTTGGACGGGTTCAAACTTTAGCTGTTCTTAGGATTATACTTTAGCCCGCCAAATTTACTAATCAGTAGCTGAAGTTGGTGCCCAACCGTCTCTTCCTTCCCTGTTTTTTGGTAAGTGGAGATTCCAATTCCAGCCGTGGAACAGCTCCCGAGGCAGCTTGTGCCTCCAGTGGAGGATGGGCACTGGCCTCCATGGCGTGGAGGGCTCTACTTAGGAATCTTCTCTGCAGATGGGCAGTCTCCTCCTTCCATTCTTTCAAGGATGTTGCAGGATGCACTTCTGGTCTCCTGGACCCCCGTACAAGTGCTTTAGATAGCTCTGGGTGATCACTAACTGCCCTGTAGCTCTAGGAGCTCTTTACTCTGTTGGCATCTTGCTCGTTGTCGGGGCCCTTTTGATTTTGAGGCATAACTCAAGTTGGAGCCCTCTTACTGGAGCTTTATATAAATGGAGACAGAGGGAGACACATAGAGAAAGGAAGCTGCCATTTTCGATCCTGCCATGTGAGAGAGAGCTTGAGTATTGCTAGCAGCCAAAGTGTAAGCATGAAGTCCCCAAGAGGCTTTACTCAAATAAAATTCCCATTATAAAAGGCAACTCATTTTTGGTACTTTGCATTGGCAGCACTTTGTCAAACTAAGACAACAGCTATCATTAGCTAACCAATGCTTGTCTCAAAAAAGAGGGAGACAAAACTCTGCTGTTGATTTGATTTTACAGCATATTTATTTTCCTAAAACATAGCCCTGTTTATGCTGAACCGTTACTCAAAATTATTTACCAGTGACTCTTTAGCTGCTGATGTAAGTGCATTCCTCACCTTAGCATGAAGGCCTATGACATTTCTCCTATCCATCTGTCTACACTTATCTACTTTACCTCAATGAACTATTTATTCCGGACAAACCATATCATATGTGGTTATCTACATGCAGCTTGCACTTTTCTTACCTCTGTGTCTTTTTCTATTCTGTCTCATAAATGATTAGATGAACTGTCCCCACTGACCCATCTGAACAAATTGCCCCACTAATGTTACTTAACCAAACTTTTTGTCAGGGTTCTTCTTCCCCTAGCCCCTGAACTTTGGCCCACCCTTGGGACTGGAAGGTGGAAGAAAAGGAACAATCCCTCCTTAGTGGCTCCTTGTGAGAATCAGCTGACCTCAGAGAGAAGCATTCCCTGGTCACTTGTCTACCACTCCACTTGCTCATCCCACTCCCCACATCCAGTTCTTTCCTAGCCTTATTTACTCCTCCCTATAAAAGAAAAGCCCTTTCCTGGCTGACCTTTGAGATGCTTGCAGATCTAAGGTCAGAGCATTCTCCCTGTTGTAATAGCTCCCTCCCCTTACTGTAATCCTTTTGAATAAAATCTCTTTACCTAAATCTGGATTTGTTTTTTATTTCATGTTATTAACAATCTTAAAAATGTCTAGACTTTTTTACCAAATAATTCCACTTCTAGAAATTTAATCAAAGGAAATAATTTTATGCACATGTAGTTATTTGAAAAGTAAGAATTTCCATGACAAATTATTTGTAATAGGAAGAAAAACCTGGAAAAGGTAAAAAATATCCCCAAGTGGAAAAGGTTAAATAAATTATGCAGCCATTACAATTATTTTTTTCAAATGCTCCTTAATATCATTCAAGAATGCTTCTAATCTGTTAGGTCAAACCAAAGAAAGATACAAAAATATATGTAAAGTGTATTGTTCAAATATTGGTTTTATTCCTATGTTCAAAAATAAAAACTATAAACATCTGCAGAAAAATCCTGAAATACTTCAAAGGGCTAATAATATTTAATGTTTGATGGGATGATTTTTATTTTTTATTAGTAGTTTTATGTATTTTATAAAATTTCCACAATGTTTATATTTTTTATAATCAGAAAAGAACAATAACAAAAAAAGACATTAAGCAAAATAACACTCCAAACATAACAAAACAGCAAGTCATGTCTAGCCATCAAATACCATCTTTTCCACAAGGTTTGCACACATACACCCTTTCTCCCCCCCAGCTGGATAAGGCTTCTCTCTCCTAGGAAGCCCTAGCCCCTCGACTCTGTAGCTTCTTTCTAACTTCCCCCATTAAGGAGAAAAATC
>JAQZBX010045988.1:0-20890 GCA_029593785.1 Cabassous unicinctus | reverse complement strand
AGACAAAGAAAAAGAAATATTAAAAAATCAGTTTTAAGCTTTTCATCTTTCAAAATTTTCTTTGAAATGTTACTAAGTGTTGGATTAAAGATGTAAATAAGCATCAGAGAAATGTTAGTGGAAAAACTAGAAATACTTGTAATTAGTTTGATAGCCTGCTTTTTTTCACAAAGTGATTACTTTCATATTGTAAACATATAGTTTAATTTATTATCTGCTATAATATTCCTGTTTCAAAGAATATCATGGCTTCTACCTGCTCTGCCATCTGAAAAAACTTGATAACCAATAATAACAGCTTATTCTAAAATGAAGTTTTCAGAATAGGCTTGTCCTGAAATAATTGAATGCTTCTTTATCAATGGTTATGAAATTTCTTTTAGTAGCAAAAACCCTTTCTTTCCAAATGCATTCTTTCATAAATATTTTTAATTGACCAAAACGGCACACATTTTTAAAGTTTAAATTTGTGGCATTTTTCTTATTAAAATGTCTTTATCACCAGGACTTGAAAATCTGAAATCTTGGATTGTTTGCCATAATCAATTTCTTTCTGTATTCTGTTTCGCATAGAGATATGTAGTTGTAACTGGTAAAAGTTTTTATATTATTCATTCTGTTGTAAGATACTTCCCTCTTGATTCAACTAATCCAGAAGCTTAAAATGGAGCAATAGTTATGCTATATCTATTTTAACATTACTTTCCCAACAGAATCATTATGCCATTTGCGAAGTTCTCCAAATTTTCTATTTCTTTGTTTCTGTTTCTCATCGACAACTTAGATACTACTACTGTTATTGCCATCAACACCACCAGCAGTTAACATTTATCTAGTACTTACTACATACTAGTTCTAAGCAGTACACATATATTAACTCATTTAATCCTCACAATCATCCTATAAGGTAGGTATACTCTGATTACCCTTATAGGTGAAGAAATTGAGGCACAGTGATTAAGTAATTTGTCCAAAATCAACAGCTGAGTGGCAGAAAGTGGATTTGAAGTTAAGTAGTATGGTTCCAGAACCTGTGCTCTTAACCATTACTCTAAACTTCTTCCTGATACAATCAATACTGAATGAAAAGCAAATTAAACTGGAATAATCTGCTTATTGGTTCATATTTATGTGTAATTCAGGTAAGTAAATTCTTATCTCTAAGAAGGTGCTCTGGTTTGATAAATAGCTTGACCTTCAGAACAGTAGTTCAGAAATAAGAGAGGTGTAAATGCAAAATAGGAAGTGTTTAAAACCAATTAAATAACAATTTTGAAGGAAGAAGAGAAACCAATATGATCACAATACCTTGATGAACCAAGATCTAAAAAGGAACATGTACTAGCCATGAAATTAGGGGCATATAATCAATCAAGGCCAAACACAAAAGTTTTACAATAGCAATGTTTGAAAGAAGCAGAAATCATTGTTATTAAGATATGAAAATCTTAAATAAGTGATGAGAAGAAAAAAGCACTTGTCATAAGAAAGTTCAAGTTCACAGGATTGGAAAGATTTATAAAAAGAACAAAAATAACCCACCCATACAGAACAGTTTCACTGCACTAAAAATCTCCTGTTCACCCTTCCCGCTGAAACTCTGGCAAAATTAACTTTTTTTTTTTTTTTTTACTGTCTCTATAGTTTTGCCTTTCCCAGAATGTCATATTGTTGGAATATTATTTATGTATTCTTTTCAAACTGGCTTCTTTCACTTAGTAATATGCATTTAAGGTTCCTCCATGTCTTTTTGTGGTTTGATAGCTCATTTCTTTTTAGGACAGTTATGAATAAAGCTGATATAAACTTTTGTGTGCAGGTGTTTGTGTGGACAAAGCTTTCAACTCCTTTGGGTAAAACCCCAGGAATGTGACTGCGGGACTGTATGGTAAGCCTACGTTTAGCTTTGTAAGAAAAGTGGCTGAACAATTTTGCATTCCCACCAGCAATGTAAGAGAGTTCCTGTTGCTCCACATCCTCACCTTAATTTGGTGTTGTCAATGTTTTGGATTTTAGCCATTCTAATAGGTATGTAGTGGTATTTTGTGTTTTAACTTGCAATTCCCTAATGACATACGACATTAAACATCTTTTCATATGCTTATTTGCCATCTGTATTTCTTCTATGGTGAGGCGTCTATTCAGAGCTTCTGCCCATTTTTAAATTGGGTTGTTTGTTTCACTGGATTTTAAGAGTTTTTTTGGTGTATTTTGGATATACAAGTCCTTTATCAGATGTTTTGCAAATATTTTCCCCAGTATGTGGCTTGCCTTTTTATTCTCAGTGTCTTTCTCAGAATGGAAGTTTTTGTAATTAAGTCTAACTTCTCAATTTTTTGTTTCATGGATCATGCTTTTAGTGTTACATCTGAAAACTCATCACCATCACCAAACTCGAGGTCACCTAGATTTTCTCCTATGTTACCTTCTAGAAGTTTTATAGTTTTGTGTTTCACATTTAGGTCTACAATCTATTTTGAGTTAATTTGTGTGAAAGGTGTAAGGTCTGTATATAAGGTTTTTTTCAAGAGTAAAATTCATGCTTCTGGCTATCAAAGGTAGGCTGAATTCAGCTGCTTCAATCAGTAAGCATTATTAAAAATTATTAGCTTCATCCTTGGACAGATCTAAAAAGCATGCAACTAAGCAAAACCCAAAGTTAATATTCTGATAACATTTTTTTATTACACCACAATGACTGAAACACTCTTATAAATAAATTATAACTTTTTCTTCTAAAGATCTAATATTCACAGTATAATCCATACACACACAAATATGGCCATGTTTAGGTACTTTTAATATAAGGCATTAGTCTATATATTACAGATTTTACTTTTATTAACTAGGACTATGGTTTCAAAATTACACCTTAAGCTAGAGTTGAGTGAGAAATAGGTTGTGTTATCTATGACCATGTACCAATAATTCAGACAGCAGTGTCACACAGACTAAATCAAGCACTACTTTTGCACTTGAATGTGATTTACATCTAAATGGGGACTTTATCCAATATGCAATACTTTATTATATGTCTAGTACTGTTTTTAAGTGTTCTTGCTTTGTTTTGGTGCCACTGTGCTTATTCAAGAAAAGCATTCACCAATACTGGGCAACAGTGTGGTAGCAAAGTCTTAATGAGAAGTGTATCTTAGAGCAAATAAACAACACTGGGTTTAGCATAAAAGTATAACAGGAAACAGGTTTGCTTGTATTTAGATATAATAATCATTCCAGCTTGTAATTAGTTGGACACATATTAACTGGCAGACTACGTGCCTACTGTTTTTGATGAGATGTAATAGCTAAGAGGTGTCAAGATATCACACATGGCTCAATTAATAGTGACAAACGAACATGAACATAATTAATGTCAGAAGTGTGTGGCTCAAGTTTAGTTCCACTAAAATTCTATCACAAAACTATAGTATTATGAAAGATTACTGCCTTATTATGGCCTTATTATGAAGACCATAGGTAAAAATAGCTTTATCTGCACTTACAATTTAGGACATCTGATGTCAGTAGAGGGTAGATCCTCTCAAATTACACTTAAGCACAAGGGGGTGTGTGATAGACTGTTTATAATAAACACTTATTATTTAATAAGGTTGGCATCTCAATGAATAATCACTGTTAGTCCTTTTATATAGTACAGTACACAGAATAATAGTATAAGATAAGAAGAGGATGACTTATACAGGAATTTGTCTCATGTGACTATCTCATTTAAACAAACAAACAAACAAACAAACGAGAAGGGTCAAACTAAACCAGAGGGCTCTAGAGACATCTAGACACTATAAGAAGGGCAAACAAGCTCAGGAATTTGGCACCCTGTCAGGGGGCCTTACTTTGGAATTTATACTCCCCAGTGTAACAGAGTTAGACTCATTTATAGTTTCCCTACATATGGCTCTTCTGCCCCTTTTATTTGAACTTATAATTAGCACTATACTTGTTAATATATGTCCCAGAGACTTAAATCTTTGGTCTGTTCATGTGTTGGCAGTACCCTGAATCTCAGCAGTTGCAATACCTACTACTCTCCAGTTCACTGGACTCACCCAGGACAACTAACAAGGAGATGATGATGGACAACACCCATCCCAAGGAACATAGTGTCTGCAACTGCAAGCAAGATAGTTCCATACATCTGTCCCATGGGATCTAAACCCCCTCTCAATTAGAAACAATGTAGGCATCACCACCCCCAAATCCTCAAGACTGGGGAATGCACAATGAACTAAAGTAGACTTATTATTCTATTACAGACTTATTATCCTGGCAAAGGAAGAACTGTTACCATTGATATAAAGGCAGTAACCACCAAAGGTTCTGAGGGTAGGGAGAGGGAAGAATAGGTATAACACGGGGGCATTTTCAGGACATTGGAATTGTCCTGCATGACTTGCAATGATGGATACAGGCCATTATATATTTTGTCATAACCTATAAAGTTGTCATAACCTATATATGTGTAAACTATAATGTAAACTATAGTCCACGGTTAGTAGCTATACTTCAATTTGTGTTCATTGACTGTAACAAACGTACCACACTAATGAAAGATGCTGTTAATGTGGGAAAGTGTGGGAGTGAGTGGGTGGGGCATATGGGAATCCTCTATATTTTTTATGTAACATTTATGTAATCTAAAGCTTCTTTAAAAATAAAACAATTAAAAACAAAACAAAACTTGTTTACATTTTATTTACATGCACTAAAAACTGACTAAAGACTGTGTACAGTGATTTCTAAACATTAAAATGTATTATTAGTGGGGAGCGGGTGTACCTCAGTGGTTCTGTGGTTGAGTGCCTGCTTTGCATGTATGAGGTCCCAGGTTTCAAAAAAAAAACATTAGTTTTTGAAAACTGAGAATTTCTGGTTCACAATACTGATAAAGTATTAAATTTTAGTCACTGAATACCAACATTTTAAAAGCTTATCTGCTTGTCTTTCTTTTAGAAATATAAAACTGTACTGTGTTAAATATAAACCTTTACTACCTTACAATGAGAAGATACAATTACTGTTTGAAAGCTTTACGAACCATGACATCTCAAATAAGAGTTCAGCATGAATAAATGAAAGAGATTAGAGGAAATTTAAGAGAGAGGTACTAAAACTCTTTCTCATCTCAAACATAGTGATCTCACTAATTCAGTTTTATTTGGATAATATAAATGATCTTTTAAGGCCACTTAATAATTTAAAGAAATCTGAGGATTTTAGGAAGAAGATTTAAAATTGAGCAAATTCACTACTAATTTCAGTTTGAATTTCATTATATTCAAAGCAAAATAGTAGATTTTACTTAGAACTATTTATCCAAAGTGAAGTGTCTGCAAATATTAGTAATAGGTGTGAATTAAAATTAAGACTATATTCTTTCCTTATCAGATTAAAAGTAATCATTTATTGTCTATTAATTATGTACCAGGTATTAGGGGCTTTATTTTCATCTCAAATTTTATCATAATACTAAGTTTTTATGAAAATGAAGAAAGGGATGTAATTAATTATTCTTTGGCTTCATTTGGCCAGAAGTTAGGAAGACTGGAGAACTATAGGATCCAAGTATGCTATAGTGGTTCTGCTCCTCCTTTGTTGTACAACCATGGTGGAAAGGGATTCTGGTATGCAACCAACACTTTTCCTTCCCATTTGCTTTGACTGATCTAATGGGTCAGGCAAGAAATCAGTTGAATTTCTAAAACTAAAGGCTGTAAAAGTTAGGTATTTCTTTATACTTAAATCGATTAAGCAATTTACCATAATCTCAACCAAACCATCTAATGGAAGAGATATACTAGATATACTAGAAAGAAATACCTTTTTGGTTTCAAATTGTGCTTCTTCCTGACAGCATCCTCTGCAGTCAGGATCCAGCTGAAGCAGGCTGAACTGTCCAAGAAGATCACAAGAGCTGCAGAGCAAGTTGCTGGAGAAGCCTAACTCTCTGCATGTTTCTGATGAAAACTCTGCCCCAAGTGAAGATACCTAAAAATAAAGAATGAGAAATGATACCTATCCATATTTGTATTTTAAAGCTTCCAAAAAAAAAAGGGAAACTGGGGCTATCAAAATCTAACTCACTGAAGACAAATTACTGAAATGTTTCATTTGGAGACAAATTCTTAATTTTTAAAAAAACTCTTTGACCTTATATGTGATGCAAGCTTTTTCCCCTTAAACTTGCCATCTTTCAGTTTAGCTAAAATATGGATTGACAAAAAAAGACAACACATAAAATTTTCCCCAGTGTAAAAAACTTCAAGTATTGCTGGCTCACTTCCCCAAAATGCTGATTGTTCCACTAGTCTTTTGTTAGTCAACACTTTGATACTTTATACATCCTATATCTTTTCTCTTCAAGGACATGGAATCTATATAATCTTCAAAATAGAGTAAGTATCCCAGCCTAGTGTGAAAGACCTATGAGTTTGTTAATTTTTTTTGTTAGATTCCACTAGTTTAGCTATAAGACACATTATTTTATTAGTACTTTGAGTACTTTCTTCATTTGTAAAGTGATCTGCCTGATCTACTTTACAGGTTAATTTGAAATCAAGTACCGCAATGTGGCAGATTACATTTTACAAAGATGGCCACATCAATATATTCTAACCATCTTCACGTTCTTATTTTGTGACCAGCACCGTGGGGTGGGGTGGGGGGGGCTTGTGACTGTTCTGACCAACAGAGTACAGCAGATGTGATACCCTGATTTCCGTGGACAGTTTATATAAAAGGAAAACAGCCTTTGCCTGGCTAGCACTCTCTCTAGGAAGACTCACCTTTAGAATGCACCACTGTGCTGCAAGAAAATCTAAACTAGAGAGACCACATGGAGAGGCCCATGTGGAGAGCAACTGAGGGTCCTAGCAACAACTAGCATCAACTACTAGACATATGAGTAAAGAGTATTCAGATGAGTTCTGGCCCTAGAATTCAAGTCTTTTCAGCTGAATCCTGAAACACCATGGAACAAACAAGCCATCTCTGCTGCTGTGCCCTATTTGAATTCCTGATTCACAGAATCTGTGAGCAAAATAAATAATTTTAAGTCACTAAATTTTAGAGTAATTTATTATTATAACTGAAACAGGCAATAAAAGTAAAATCATTTTGAACACTGTGAACTGCTTAACAAATGCAAGGAATTATCACCAAAGCATGTTTTACAAAATAAGCATCTCAAATGATTACTCATGTGATCATACTATTTGGTTTACACTAGCAATCACTGATCATCACTTCCTGAGTAGTGGCATGGGTTATGCAAAATATATGTATCTCAGAGTCTGAAGACATCGTGATTCAAATACCAGTCAGAGTAAACTTACTTCCTGAGCTTCAGAATAGGGATAACTATCATTTATCTCATAGCTTTTAGGATTAAATGAGAAAATGTACAGAAAGCATCTAGTATCCTGCTTGAGGTATACAGTAGATATTTCTCATTCTCTACTGTGAAAGCACACTTAAACACTTAATACTTAAAAACACTAAATAAATGTTTTAAGTATTATATTAGACCTGAGGTAAGTTTAGGAGAGATACAAGATACCTTGAGTTCCATGAGTGAATTATTTTTTTCTAGTTGCTCTATCACTGACTGGTTTTGATGTAAGGTTCTGAATCTAAGGATTAGTGTATATTTTGAAGCACTCCAGAGATGAATGCCAAATGTTAAATAATTATAGTTCAGAATTATAAATTATGCCTGCCCATCCTTTTATTACCAAAAAATAAATGAATAGCATTTAAATTTGCACAGTGAGGCCAAACAGTAAATGGGTCTTTGCAGATGTAATTAGTTAAGGATTGTGATGAGATCATACTGGATTAGGATAGGCGTTAAATCCATTGAAAGTGTCCTTATAAGAGACAGATAAGGACACACAGAAATAATGAGAGAATGCCTTATGAAAACAAATCTAGGCAGAAATTGGAGTTATGCTGCCACAAGTCAAGGAAAGCCAGGAGCCACTGGAAGCTGGAACAGGCAAGGAATGATTTTCCCCTAGAGCCTTCAGAGGGAGTGTGACCCTGCAACACCTTCATTTCAGACTCTTGGCCTCTAGAACTGGGAGAGAATAAATTTCTGCTGTTTTAAGCCACCCTGTTTATAGCATTGGGAAACTAATAAACTCATGAAAATGAACAGAAACATGGCCAAATGAGCTCTTAACAAAAAAACCCCCCATATATTCTGTTAAGCACTTTACATTATTATTCTATTTAATCTCTTTTTTTTAAAGTTTTATCTCCCCCCACCCCCCTTTGTTGTTTTTGCACTTGCTGTCTTGCTCTCTGTGTCCACCTGCTGTGTGCGCTCTGTGTCTGCTTGTCTTCTCTTCTTGTCTTCTCTTTAGGAGTCACTGGGAACTGATCTTGGGACCTCTGGTGTGGGAGAGAGGCACTCAATCTTGAGTTGGCTTGAGCCACCTCAGCTCCCTGGTTTGTTGGGTCTCTCATTCTCTCCTCTTTGTATCTTTTCGTTGTGCCAGCTCTCTGCATGGGCCAGCTCGCTTTCACCAGGAGGTCCCCGGAAATGAACCCGGGACCTCCCATCTGGTAAAAGGGAGCCCAATCGCTTAAGCCACATCTGCTTCCCTATTCCATTTAATCTTAACCCCTCTATGAAAAAGGTACTATTATCTCCATTAAAATCCAAATATTATCCTCTAAACAAAGGTATAGTATAGTTTAGGTAACTTGCCTAAGACTACACAGAAACAAAAGGAGGCAACATCAAGGTTCTAACCCTGGCCTGCTCTCAAAACCCTTATCCACTGTTATTAACTATCATATTTCACAGAATCCATGATGTAAGAATAAAACACGAACAATTTTAATTTTGTGACCCACTGATGATAAGACTTATGCAGGATGTAAATGTGCATAAACATGGGAGTCTCAGAATCAGTTTTATACAATATCATACTAGAGTGCTTCTCAGGATAGCATTTTTTTGAATCAAGAAATATTATACATGATTTGAATGAAAGACCATCACTTGGTCTTGGGATGCTCTAGTAAACAACTCCCTTATACTGTCCTAAAATATTACTTTTCTAAAGCTTAAGTATACTCAGAATGTACTTTCAGATTAAACCACTTTATACCTTCCCAATTGTCATCTCACTGAAATGCTTATAGCTACGTATTACTATTAACTTGAAATTACAGCTATTTAGAGGTGCAGAAGCACTGATAAAAACTAACTTGTCTAGTCTAAGGACTCAGGTGTGAATTAAGAAAGCATGTGCTAAATCCCAATGGCAGTTTTATCCTCTATCCATAGCAGTAGCTTAACCTCAAGGTGTCAAAGAATCCTTCCCTCACTTTTTTTTTTTTTCATTCATCTGTCAGGTCCCAAAGATTTGGCTAATTATCACTACTGTCAAATACTAAGTCTACCTGGCTTTCTTTTCTTCTGGGCTAACTGTGAAATGGAGGAGTTTTTCTAATTTTTACTGTTTTCAAACAAGCCTCCATGGTACTTTTCTTTTTCTTTAAGATTTATTTTTATTTATTTCTAACCTCCCCCCCTCCCCATTGTTTGCATTCACTGTCTGCTCTCTGTGTCTGTTCCTTGTGTGTTCTTGGTTGTCTGCTCAGAGGCACCGAGAACAAAACCCAGGACCTCCCATGTAGGAGGGAGGCGCCTAACTGCTTGAGCCACCTCCGCCCCCTGCTTGTTGGGTCTCTCATTGTGTTTCCTTGCTGTGTCATCTTGTGGTGTCAGCTCGCTGTCTTGCTCATCTTTTTTAGGAGGCACCAGCAACTGAACCCAGGACCTCCCATGTGGTAGGCAGGTGCCCAACTGCTTGAGCCACATCTGCTTCCCCTGCTTTTCATTTTCAAGGCTTTTGTTGGTTTCTTTTCTTAAAAATGTTATTACAGAGTAAACACTAGTCATATAGAAGAGGCAGGATTTGCATATACCAGTATAAAACTTATGGAAGTTAAAACAGTTCAACAAAGGTGAAGTGTCCTGGTTCTCACTTCCAGAACTCTTTCTCTTTCCTGAGTCATTTTGTATTTTGGGAGTAGGTGGGGTTTATCACTGCCCTATACAAACTGCAATTATACTGATGACTGATTGCAAGGAACAATACAAATGAACTAAAGGGCCATTTGTACCTTAAGGGGCTTCAAATACCTGTGGGCATGGTAAAAAAAAAACAGAAAAGAAAAATGAAACAATAGTCCCTGTATTCCCTTTGGCTACATTCTAAATGGCAAGGAGGCAGGGGAAGTGGAGGGACACAAAGGAACACACAGAGCTATGATGAGGTTAAAATTATGGATCAGTGTAACACAGTATAAAGTATAATGACAGAATATGTAAGGAAGAAAATATCTGACTTTGGAAACCTGGAGGTGGAATGTGAGTTGAGTCTGGCATTTTATCTAACCACCTTTCTTTAGAGAAGAAAATAAGGAAATTAAGGCCAAGAGTAAATTAATTTGCCTTAAATTATATTAGCAGTTGAAACTAGAAAATAGATTTCCTTAAACTTTAGTGCTCTTTCCACTCAGTTGCACTGTATCATGAGTATGAATTCAACAGGCAGAGTTTACAGAGAACACTGAGAGAGTCTGTATAGCATGGTGGTCTTCGGGAACATTTAAGTGGAATACTGGGATTATGGCTGATAACCCAGCAATTTTTTCCCCCACACTTCATCATGACCTTGATGATAAACAATGGGACTTTTATTTCCAGAGTTTGTAAGACTCTACACCTATTTTGGGTAGTGACTAAGAGGCTGGAGTAAAGGCCAGATGGAGAAAGTCAGTTGAACTACTGCCATTTTTGTGACATTGAGGCAGGATAGAATAGGCACCTAAGAATGAGAGGTGAAAACCCAATAAATTTCCACACAAACACCACCCAGTAGAAAAGACTGAACCAATATCGTGCTGGACTCACGCAGGCAAGTTATCAGGAGGCAGCTTGCAGCATTAACCCATCAGCTGTGGAAGCAGCTCTGGGAGCTTGTGCCTGCTGACATGCACAAACAAGTTAAGGGAATGCAGCTTACAGCGTCCATGCAGCAGAAAGAAGGAGAAAAACAGGAAATTCCCACACTACCCACCTATTTTCTTAAGTCCCTTGCACAGCAAACTCCAGCAGGGCTCAAAAGCAATAGCCAGAAGCCAATTACCACTGGACAGCAACCCCTAAAAACCAAACCACCCAATGAATTTTCCCTGCTTTGTCCTAAATACTCCAGTCAGCGTAAATCCCAACCCCCAAAGATATCCAATAAAACCAAAAACCCCTAGAGAGGGGGTGTGTTTCTATCTTGAGGATGTCTGCCCTCATGTCTGTGTGTGTGTACTTTGCCTTTATTAAACTCTTTTCTAACTTTCTCATAACTGTGGTGCATCTCAATTCTTTCTTACAACTTAACCAAGAAATCAACTCTGGCTACATGTCTAGTCCCAGTGCAAATGATAACAATGTACTTTTACTAAGATTGGTTTTTCTATGCAATTATCAGTAATGAACCAATTTTAGGAATTTATTATCTGGGGGAAAACCAGTCAGGCCTTCTAAAGGCTGGATTTGCAGAAAGCAAATGACATTGTGTATCTTGTCTGGGTGAGTGCCTAGCAGGGAGAAGATGAGGTGAGGAAACAATATTATGGGTCTCATAGAGCTAAGGAGTACTGACTATAATACTTTTGAGTTAATATTTTTACATTATGCCAAGTTACTCAGCAAATCTGGGAAGGCGAAATTCTAAGTCCAGGAATGTCAGACAGTCTCCAGTGAGATTTTAACGAAGGGAAAGATGTCTTTAAGAACCCATTAGGTTATGAAACTTAATTCTAGCTTTTAGGAAGGTCTTGTAATAAAGGTAGGTGCACATGTGATTCATTCATTCAACTTTAGGCCAAATCCACTTTGAGGGACAGCATCCTCTAGATGTACAAGAATCTCAGTAATATTAACTCTTGAGGGCAGTGACCAGTAAAAGTGTCTGGGAGTGTAACTCAAAACCACTGATACTTTATTCTACCACAACCAGGAACCCAAATGGATTTGATGATTCTTTCATAAAACTGTGACTTGGTGGGAGCTCTGAATTATCATGTTAGCCTTGGAGTAGCTGACTGGCTGTTTTTCTGGTTTGAGGTTTAATTAAAAATTCAGTTTTCTCTTGGTGAACTGTTCTCTTATTAGTTAGAATCAGTTAAACAACTAGGAATTTTCACTATAATTCCAACCTAATATTACGAAAATTTAAATAGTGCTGGAAGAAATGTTGGTGTCATCATTTGAGTGTAAAGTTCAGCCTTCAGGGTAAGGGAAGGCCTTTTTACTATCTTTGTATTTGTGAGCCAAGTTTATGCTGTGACTTCCCATAAAACAGCTTGGCTATTTGGCCTGAGGAAGGTCTCTGTTCTTTATGATCTGAGCAAAGAGACACACTGGCTGTGACTACTTTGTGGATATCACAGTTCAAACTCCCAATTGATTGCACCTGTCTGAGGTTGATTTGCATGACACCAACATATTGACCTATAGGATTAATTCAATAACGTGCTATAACAAAGCTATTTTCCAAGAAAATGATTCACATAGAAATTAGACAATACAACTACCTCGATGTGTTTTGTTTTGTAGTTTTTTTTTTCCCTTCAGAGAAATATGGTGATGGATGAAAATTAACTCAGAATTTTTGGTGTTTACTGTGTAAGCTCAAAGTGTGTTATGTGATCTGAGAAATGAATGCTCATAGATTGTTTAAGAGAGACCCAGGAGTTTTATTTCATTGCTTACTGTGTCTAATTTAGTATGCTCAGCCCTGTGGGAGTCAAATTCACAAAAGGATGGATAAGCTGATTCCTAGCCTCAAAAGGTTTTAGTTTAGTGTGTAATTACTAGTTATTGTACAGTTACAAGATTTTGAATCAGATCTAAGGCAGGGTTCAAGCATTTGTATCTTAACTCCCTTCCTCCCACAATTCTGATATACACCTGAAGATGGTACCAATGATAGTGGAGATCTATAAAGCTAATAGAAATATAGGATTGATAAATGACAAGTATTTCTTTCACATAGTTTTCAAGTTGAAGACTTCCATGTCTTCAGGTCTTTGCTCATTGAGTCCCTGATTCATTCATCAAATATTTCATTTACATGCCAGTATTGCTATCAATTTATATGGATAAAGCAGTGAATTAGGGATAGAACAGTGAACAGGAAAGATAGGTTTTCTCCTTATGGTGCTCCAGTCAACTCAGGGAAAATGCTAAGTATCAAGAAGTTGTAGAAGAAAACCATGAAAAATGCCTGAGAAAACAAGTATTTATCACCACTGGAGTGCACAAGAGAAACACCTAACCTAGACTTGAGGTACAGGGAAGCTGTCCTGAAGGATGTTATTTCTCAGCTGAGAACTGAAGGGTTAAAGAATAAGTAAAAAATAGCCATATTTTTGTTGGGGGAGGAGAGAGAGAAGGAAGAGGTTGGAAGCTGTGAAGGAGCTTCTAAAAGAATAAACACCATGTTTAAAAGCCCAGGGCATGAGGGAGAACATGCTGTGTGAGATATACCAAAACAGGCAACCCCAATCCTGGTATGAATTGCACTTTTTAATGTGACTGGTTACTCTTCCCATGAAGAGATGGAGGCTATTTCCCACTCGTGAAATCTTGGTTGGTCTTGTCACTTGCTTTGACAAATATTTCATGGTGGAAGTGATGGATGTGACTTCCAAAATTTAATTCTGTTTTGCAGCCCTGCCCTGAGAGTGCCATATAAAGAAGCTGGTCTAGCCTACTGGAGGATAAAAGGCCACATGGAAAACCAAGTCACCCCAGTTAGTAGCAACAACTATGAATGAAGCCATCTTGGACCTTATCTTCCAGACCAGCGGATCTACTAACTCAACATAGCTGTATAAACGAGGTCAGAGGACATCAGCAGTGGAACTGCCCAATCAACTCACAGAATTATGAAGCATCAATGTTGTTTTAAGCTACTAAGTTTGGTTAAGGTTAAACAGCCATAGCTAACAGCCGAAAAGATAGGGAAATCAGAAGGCGGCAACCTGAAATGACCTAAGATTGGCAAACAAAGTAAAAGAGTAGGAAATAAGTTTGAGAGGTCCTCCAGGAATTTCTAATGCACCAAATGCCTGAGTGGGGTACTGGACTGTTAAACAGAAAAGTAAAGAATCCACCTTTTGGGCAAAGCAAACAGGCATGATACTTAAAATCCCTGGATGAAAGAAAAGCAGAGGTGTTTAGAGGCTTAAGAGTATATCCCCAATTCTCCCCAAACTCTGGATAAATAAATTAAATCAGGTCTCCTAGAAGATTTTTCGCTGGCTCAGTAAAGAAAATACCTGAAGAATTACACAGATGAGAAAGGTAAAGGTTCCCAGCACAGCGCCTATAAAAATGTCTTATTATTCACACAGCAAAACAGAGATCACAAACCTCAAATGAGCAATTAACCAATAGCTAGCTGTTTCACGAATGAATAGGAAAATAAGTCAAAATTGACCTTGTCCCATTCAAAGATTAAGAAAGCATCTACTCCGTTAATGGGGGAAAAGCGAAAAAAAAAAAAAAAAAAAAAACTTGGTTATAATGCGCAACTTGAAACAAGATTAAGACCATTATTTAAAAAAAAATAAATTATACTCTGGTATAGAGTGGCTCCTTTTATTGCAACAACTTTGTTTAAAACCACATGCCGCATTGAAGTGCATCCAGCGGTGAATGCCAGAGGAGATCGGAGAAAAACAGCTGTGTAACAATGAAGTAGAGAACACTAATAATTGAGAGAGAAGTAAACAGGAACTGTACACCTGGACCCAAAACTTGAGACTTATCTTTGGTGCCTCGTCATAAGGAAAGATAGTTCCTTGCATTTCTGCCCGTTTAGACACAACCTTCACTCCTTTCCAAGCTTTATTGCGCTTTTTTCCTGTGTGATTTAGAGTCTGTTTCTTGCTGGGGCTCTGTAAAAGAAGTTAAGTACCCAAGATACATTCTGAACTGTGGAAATAGCGCCGCAAGAACCTAGGGTGGGGAAGGGTAAGCATGAATTCCGGAATTAAGCCACGTCGCACTCCAGCCGCAGCACTCGCTAAGGAAGCCGTCCTCCCGCCCTCTTTAAGTGTGGCTCCTAAACGGGCTCCAATGTCCCGTCTTCCTCAGCTGCAATTCCTTCCATTAGTCTTGGGGCAGATAAGGAGGTGATTTCTACTCACCGCTTGAAGCACAGTCACCAAAAGAAACCTCAGCCCAAACGCCGGCCCAAGCCAGCCGTTCAGACCAGCCACCATCGCCACCATCTTCGTAGGTCTCTGGCGGCCCAGAGGACCCCTCAGCTAGGGGTGTCTACTCCAGAGCCTGATTGATCCCAAATAGGCTGCTAAAGGCCGCTGCCATGAAATATTTCACACTGCCGTGATGCGTATTACCTAAAGGCATATGAAACCTTAAGGGTGAGCAAATATAAAGATGGTCGCTGGACCCCAAATCAGGCACTCACCTAAACTTCCCAAATCTGCAAATTTTCGGCCACTTCCTTTCATTCACGACATTCTGTCAAGTAGCCAAGAAGCCCCGCCTTCACCAGTTTCGGCCTGTCTCCTTCTCCGAGTTCACCCAATCGAATGCTGTCTTGGTTGAGACCCGTGGCAGAAGAAACCAACCATAACAAGAAGCGAAAGCGAAGTGCCCCGATTCTACGGTCCAATAAGCGTAACCGAACGAGAGAAGGGGTGGAGCCTCTGGTTGCCGAGCAGCGTACGTGGATGCGTGCGCGTGGTGGCGGAGGGGGAGGGCTGAGGGGCGGGGCCGAGGGCGGCGCAGCCGCAGCCGCAGCGCTGGTGGAGCAGCGCGCGGCCGCAACCGAAGGAAGGAGGGAAGGAAGCCGGGGAAGGAGGCGAGGAGGCAGCTGGGCGCGGGGGTCGGGGACTGAGGCAGTAGAGAGAGAGAAGAGAGCCCGGCAGCCGCTTCGCTCTGTGCTTGCAGTGCGGGCTTTTGGAGGGGGCGGCCGCTGAGTCGGCTGAGGAGAAGCGGGTACCGGTGGCGTTGGTGTTGGCGCCTGGGGGCGGGGGACCAGAGAGGCGAGAAGGGGGGTCGCTGCGGTGGTTCTCTGGCTGTCGCGCTCTCCTTGCCTATCTTCTGGCTCGTTGGGCTCCTCCCGGTGTCTCCTTCGCCTCCGGGGTCCCGCTCCCCGCCCCCCGCGGTATGTCTTGATCCCGAGCAGCGGGTTTCATGGGGCTCCTCAGGATTATGATGCCGCCCAAGTTGCAGCTGCTGGCAGTGGTGGCCTTCGCGGTGGCGATGCTCTTCTTGGAGAACCAGATCCAGAAACTGGAGGAGTCCCGGTCGAAGCTAGGTGAGGAGCCGACCCTCTCCCGGCTGACTGATGTGGAAGGGGCTGGGCCGGGGAGGCGTTCGTCTAACCTGGGGTCTGGCTGGGGGGCAGGAAGCTGAAAAAGGTTGCAAAGAGAGCTAGGACGGGGTGGCTTCGAGAGCACAAGCTCCAAGAATGGGGCGAATCTAGCTTGAGTGGCGTGCTGGGCTTGCGAGATCATGGGACAGAGGCTGCAAGGTTGGATTACTCCCAGCCAAAGGGTTGCCCCGAAGTGGACATTCCGCGGAGAGAGAGAGAGAGAGAATAAGAGGAGACGAACTCGGTGGGTAGCGGGTGCTCCTGGAGGAGATAGAAACGTTCAGCCTCGAGGGCTTTCTTGAAAGTCCGGAAAGCCCTGGCTCTTCAGACGAGGGATATTCTAATTTGAGATGTTGGCACCTGGATACGGAATGCCAACTAAGGGATAGAGGCGCAGAAATGGATGAAAGTGCCGGGAATATGATGGTCAGTAGTAAAAGAAATACATTGTAGTGAGTTGTACTCTTGTGCTGGGGGCAGCAAGGGAACACAAAACTGACGGAAGAGGTAGGCTGTCCAGAACAGGATAGGAAAGCAAATAATTTGTCTAGACGGAGTACCGAAACGAGACATCAGGGCTTTAAATGCTTTTTTAGAGGAGCTAAACTGATTAATGTGCTAGGCTTGAGAATGGGAATGAATACGTTGCTCCGCGGCAAAGCTGATGTAGTGCATTTAAGAAAGGAAGGAACGCTGAAGAGGAATTAGTGAGGTTTACGTTTGTGAAAGTTTAAGTAAGATTATGCAAAAAGTTAACCATATGATTAAGTATCCGTAAAGGAGTTAACAATGCTTAGTTTAGTGGGTGAAGGGGTCTGAAGTATAAAAAGTTGGAATGTGAAATTGTGAAAGACAGGTCAGTAAAATGCACAGATAATAGGCACTTTCAGATTAGTAAGAAACTTTGGCATTTTAAAGAGCTCAGAATGGGCAGGGAGCGTTTAAAGACTGTCATCGATGAACTTTGATTTGAAAATGTGCATGGCACTTAAAATCAGCTTAAAAGGCTGTGATTTGAGTAAAGAAAAGAAATGTGAAGTGTTTTTATGCATATGATTTCACCTCAGTATCGTTTTGAGAAGCAAATAAACTATTTCAGGAGTGTAATTTAGATTAAGGAGTAACTATATGGGGACAGCCACATAGACGTTGCAGTGAATGATCAATTTTTCAGAGTTTTTGGTAGACTTTGCAAAAGTCTTGGAGACATTTTAAAGAGTTTATCAAAGAGCCTCAAATAAGTCTAATTGAAGTGCATCTAAAGTTGAAGAGGAGCTAGAGATAACCCTAGTCTTCAACACTAGAGTAAACCTTACCCTACACAATTCTGAAGCCATCATAATTTATTTAACATGATTTTATTAGTATGTGTCTCATATAAGTGGAAATAAATGTTCACTTTAAATATTGAAGGTTGACCAATATGCTTTTTCTTTTGTATTTGGATCCTTTTAGCAGCATTCAGGGTCATATTCTAGATTTGTTAATGATCTTGTTTTAGAGACAAAGATGACTCCAGTTAGAGGAAGTTGAAAGTTATATTAAAATTTTTATTGTTTGTTGTATGGCTGTTTGAAATTCTCTGGAGTTGATTTCTTAGACACATTACAGTGTTGGAATAACTGCAGCTTTGTATTGTCCTTCCATGCACAACATTTTTTCATAATAATTGAAAGTAGATTCCAAATACACAACCTGAATGATTTTAAAAAGAAAGTTATCTAAAGATGTAAAAAGCCACAGGTAGAAAATAACATTTTTTTTTTCTTTTTTTTCTGTTTTTTAGGAGGTACCGGGGATTGAACCCAGGACCTCATACATGGGAAGCAGGTGCTCAACCACTTGAGCTACATCCGCTCCCCAATAACATCTTTTGAAAAGAAAGAAACCTTTAAATTCCATTAGAAATAGTAAATATGGATGAAAATAATTCTCAGAAATGATCCAAGGAAAGGAGCCTCAAAAACAAAACAGTTGAAGGATGTAATAATTCTCTGGAGATGCAAATACCTGGCAAAAAAAACCCAACAAGTATGATTTTATGTTTACATCAGCAGTCTTTTGATTTTTTTAAAAAATGACTTATTCAAGGCGGTGCTAAAAGAGATGTTGCCAGTTAGTAATTTGACCCCTTAAGAAAACAAGGCAGAAGATATATTTTGACAAACAGTCTCTGTACTAGGCACTTTTATCTGTGTTAGTTAATCTTTTAAGAATGCCATAGAAAGCCATTTTTACAGATGCAAGAACAGGCTGAGGTTATATAACTCTCTCAGATCGCATAGCTAGCAAGTGGCAGAGCCAGGATGTCTGATTCCAATTCCAGTGCTACTTTATTATACTTCTTGAGACTTTATATTGGTGTTACACTAAGATTTAGCTGGTTGAATAGAATTTTAAAAGTGTAATACCAGTATTTAATTGCCTTTATTGCTAGGAATGGATATCATTCTGAGAAAATCCAATTTCTGACACAAAGGAATTGGTTTAGTGTAATGCCTGCCCCTTGTTTATATCCATATAATGACATAATTATATTACCCAGTGAAATGACTGAAATAGGTAGCTTATGTCCATTATAGAAAAAAAAAATCTGTGGTTATTTTCTTTAAGTGGAAGATCACTAAAAACATTTTTATTTTGGCATTAGAAAAACTTAAACATTTTGCCTTAAAAACAATTTTTATTGTTTATTGTCTTTTTGTAGAATATTGCAAAGAATTGTATTGCTTGAAAATGCCTTGCATGTACCTTAATTTGAGAGTATTTTGATGATGAGACATCTAATAGAGCAATAGGTATATTCAAAACTAAGGTTATTCATTGGCCATTTGGGAAATTAAATGTGTAAATAAGACAATAAGATTTCTAAAAACCCAATATCACATAATCCAGTTTTATTTATGTTTTTTTCTTTTAAATATGAGATCATGGTATACATATTCTTCTTCAGCTTGCTTTTTTTTTTCATTTAATGTCATAGATTTCTTTCCATGTCATTACATATAAATTTGACTTACTTATTCTAATATCTGTATAATATTCCATAGTATATGTTTGTCATAAATTATTAAGCCATTAATGCCAGTAATGGACATTCAGGTCATTGCCCCCACCTTTTTTTTTAATTCCTTCACCTTTTTTTCCTCCTCCTTTCTTTCTTGGTATTACAAACAATGCCACAAGAAATATCCTTGTATATCCATTTATTTCCTTATGTGCTGGTGCTTTCTTTCAGTAGGATAGAGTCTCTGCCTATATGTGAGATTGCTGGGATAAAGGATATATGTATTTTAAAAATCTCTTTCTAAAAATTTTATTATCTGAAAGATTACATTAATATACACTGCCACCACATATTAACAAGCACTGAATGTTACCAGCTTTTAATCTGAGTTTGTGAAATGATGTGTTGTTATATTGATTTACTTTTCCCCAACATCTAGTGAGGTTGAATATCTTTACATATATTAATTGCCCTTTTACTTGCTAGTTCATTTTCATTTGTCTATTTTTCTGTAGAGTAGTTTATCATACCAATTTTAAGTGTTGTTTTTAAATATCAGAATTGGTAATTCTTACTGTCATATGTCTTCTGATGTTAAGTTCTCTCAGTGAATAACCACTCATGCCAAGTTTTATATTAGTAAACAATCCATTTTTATCACTATATCTTATCCTTCTTTTAATTGTAATTAAGTTTTCATATGTTATTGGATTGTTTTGGGACTCTGTTTTTTTCTATTAATCAGGGATTCTTTTAAACCTCAGGAACCCATATATAGGATCCAGGGCATCCATAAATTCCCTGAAACTGTATGCATAGTTTTTGTGAGTTTTGCAAAGAAGTATGTGATCCTTTTAATGGTAAAATCACTGATTTATAGTAGTTATGTTTCATATTTAAGAGAGTGTATTTTTTTTGCTTGCTTTTAGTATTAACATAGTACAACTTGCAGCTTGTGAGTTAAATTTAGAAGACAAGCACATTAGTAATGAAAACATTTCTGTAGGGAGAGTAGTAAGTTATGCTGAAAAGACTTCATTTTATTAAAATGTTTACTTAATTTTGCAAATGAGAAATAGAGAATGACAGGAAGTCAGAATGAAAACTTTAGCTGTGACTTCGAACTATATGCAAATCAGGATATTTTGCTCTTAAAATGCAATTCTTTTTGACTCTCAAGAGCTTGCCTGTTGTGAATGACTGGCAGAATAGTGGGATGGAAGCTTCTTTTGATATATATATGTTAAAATTATGTGTTCATGGGGAGCGGGTGTAGCTCAGTGTTTAAGTACCTGCTTTGCATGTACGAGGTCCTGGGTTCAATCCCGGTACATCCTAAAAAATAAATAAATAAAAATTATGTGGGGGCGGATGTGGCTCAAATGGTTGGGCATCCGTCTGCCATATGGAGGGACCTGGGTTCGATCCCCAG
>JAQZBX010045987.1:0-20891 GCA_029593785.1 Cabassous unicinctus | reverse complement strand
CTGTGAGGTCCTGCTGCATCAGCCCACCGCGCCGCGCGGGCCGGCCTGCTCTCACAAGGAGGCCCCGGGAAGCGAACCCGGGGCCTCCTGCATGGTAAATGGGGGCTCTACCGATTGAGCCACACCCGCTTCCTGTTGTGAGGTCTTGCTGCATCAGCCTACCGCGCTGCGCAGGCCGGCCGGCCTGCCCTCACAAGGAGGCCCCAGGAAGCGAACCCGGGGCCTCCCATATGGTAAACGGGAGCTCTATCCATTGAGCCACACCCGCTTCCCAGATCATTAGTTCTTTGTGGGATTTTTTGTTTTGTTTTGTTTTTTTGTCTTTTTTCTCTCTTTGAATATTCCATTTCCACCTCAAATCATCTATCTCACTTTTCACCTTTTTCACCAGACAGCCTTTTAAAATTTCCCTGTTCTTCTAATTTATCTAGTGCAAAGAAAATGATAAACTAATCACTAATACAAGAAAATGACACTTATACTTACCATTTCTTTAAGAAATAGAAAATAGAAATTATCAAATGCATTTTTATTCACTGTTTTTGTGATTTTTTTTTTTTAAGATTTATTTTATTTATTTCTCCCCTTCCCCTCATTTGTACTTGCTGTGTCTGTTCCTCTTTCTTGTTTTTTTAGGAAGCACGGGGAACCGAACCCGGGACCTCTGATGTGGGAGGGAGGTGCCTAATTGCTTGAGCCACCTCCGTTTCCTGCTTTATTGTGTCTCTCATTATGTTTTTCTTCTTGTGTTTCTTGTTGTGTCATCTTGTTGCATGAGGTTGCCATGTCATGCCAGCTCACTGTCTTCTTTAGGAGGCACCAGGAACCAAACCAGGGATCTCCCATAAGGTAGGCAGGAGCTCAATCGCTTGAGCAACATCTGCTTCCTTGTGATTTATCTTTAAAGAAAATATTACAAAATAGCTGATAAGATATTGTATGAGATCAAGTTTTTGAAAACACTAAATAAACTATAAAACATTATATAAATGGAAGGCATTATATGTTTTATTTTGTAGGGAAAAAACACTGCTTTTGAAATTTCTTTCATATTACAAAAATTTAAAATTGAAATATATTGGGCAAACAACTAAAAATAACTATTCAAAATACAAACAATTTTCTCTAATTTTTTTCTAAAGTCACAAGCAGACCACCTGGCAAGGAACTATGGGAGGTACTGATAAAGTCAGTAAAATTTTCACTCTCAAGAAACTTACAACTCAGCAAGATCCCACTGGTTGTTGGAATGATGAATGAAAAATAACCCACACATCAAGGCACATGATGGTGACACTTCAGAAAACTTTGGATAAAAAGATAATCTTCAAAATATCCAGAGAGAAAAAAATGGGGTACATTCAAAGGATTAGGAATCAAGTGGTATATTGGACTCCTCAATTCAAACTGATGCCAGAATACAGTGGATGCCTTGTAAATTTTGAGGGACAATGATTTTCAGGAATTCTGTATCTTGCCACACTACCAATCGAGCGTGAGAGTAGAACAAAAACATATTCAGATATTCAAAGACTTGAAAAATACCTCCTTATGTACCGTTTCTCAGAGATCTACTAGAGGATATGCTTTATCAAAATAAAGGAATAAGCAAGGAAGAAGAAGACATGGCATCCAGGAAGCAGCTTCAGCTCTGGAGAGCTGGAAAGGGAAGTCCCAGAACATAGGCTACGCGGCCCTAATGGAGTGACCAGCCCAATGTGGAGTCGGGTAGTGGAGGCCTCTGGCCAGTACGAGCGGGCCCACAGAATTGCTCATGTTCATCATGACTTTTTACTCTTATTACATATGTCACTTTAATAAGCATTCACATTGATATTTAAAATTATATCCTACCTTGAATTGTCCTCTCCACCACCTGTACATTCCTACCCAACCAAGGACGAGTTGTAACTGCTGTTACAACACGTATCACAAGGTGTTATCAGCATTTTTTATGACTCCTCCACAGTTATGTGGGCTCTGTGAGGGTCAGGCCATGCCATTTCATCTTGGTTTACTCAGTTTCAGGAGAGTGCCTGAGTGGACAGTATGTGTTTGCCAAATTAAACCAAATACTGAAAAAGATGGTACTGCCAGAAAGAAATTTTTCAAAAAGAGCCTTTTATATTTATGTAATAGAATTTTCATCATAAAAAGAGGTCTATTTCAAACAATGGACATTTCAGGAATATTCTCTAGACACTAATAATAAACTATGAACAGATGAAATGATCATTTCTATAAAATGCCTTAATTCACTCACTTAACATGTATTGGATGGCCATTATGTGTCAGAAATTCTTCTGTTTATCGTAAACCAGATGAAGTCCTGAAGGGGGAAAGACAGATAATAAATAAATCACAAATAAATAAATGAAATAATGCCATACTGGGAAGGGAAATAGAGCAGGGCAAGGGGACAGAGAATGATAGTGGGAGAGCAACAGGCTGCTGTCTTAGGGTGGCCAGAGAAGAAAGACCTCGCTCATCTGCTTTTGGCCCTATCAGAAAGTAGGGCCACCTTAGAAAACACACAGCGAGATTTCACTCAGGATATCCCTGAGATCAAGAAGATGTGAAAGAAGAGGAGGAAGAGAAGGCAGCTCTTCCTCCTTCCCTACATTTAGGGTGATAAAACAGAACAAGCTTTGAGATTCTCTGCACTCTCAAAGGCTGTGAAGGGGCTTCTGTGAAGTCTTTGAAGAAATTAACCCTCTTTTACCAGTGGAGTTTCAAGTTCGAACTGAAGCAAGTACCCAGTATACTGTACCATGACAGCCGACATTCAGTCAAGTTTCTGGTATAAATGGGCATGTGATGTCTTGGTCAGCATCAAACCTAAGGGGAACGTTAAGAAAAACTTTAAAATTAAAAATCTCTTCTACTTATTGAAACATACATCATCAAGTAGGATTAATTTTTGTCAGCACCTGTGATAAATAAATTATTCTCATCACCCTCTAAATACATAGTCATATATTTTCATCTCAGAAGATGAAAATGTATCAAATTACCAAGTCTTGGTTCACACTTCTTATGTTACCACTAAATGTGCTACAAAAGAATATTACTTTATGTTATAAAATGAGTATTTATTGGTAGACTATTTTTTAAATAAATACAGGGCAACTACTATCCTGTTAAATCATCAGTTTCGGTTATTTTAATGAAAAATTTGAACTTATAGAATATTAATTTTCTGAAAAACAGTAACCAAAGCAGTGAAATTCTACTCCATTTGGATGGTTATATATATCTCTACATTAATTACCTTTTCATCTCTACTCTTACAGCCAAGAGATCTGGGAAACACCAAGCAGCAATCCAAAAATCTTGGAAATTTTAGGCCAATTTAAAAAGTGTATGTCTCTAATTAAAATTATTAAAATGATTCTTTCCAAACCTCCTTCTCATAGTACCCCTTGCCAATGATAGCCATATAATCTATGAACCAGAGAAATGCATATACATATTTGTTAGCTTAGAAGCATGTGTACTTAGTGTCTACAATATATAAGTCTATGAGCCCCTAGATAGAGATGGTGAATGACATGGACGCAACTGTCTGGCAAACAGTAAACAGCAATTACTAAATACCACTCATGCTATTATATTATTCATGATAGGTAGGAGGAGGAGAAATAACAAAGCAATATAAAATGACAATCTAGAAATTTTCTATCGACATTAAATGCATAAAATGAGACGTTAAATAGTTACCAATATATAGAGGTCTTTGAGAAGTAAATCAGAAAAATTATCGGTTCATAAAGCTTAATTAGCAAACTATGTGATAGAGTTGCCACTACCTCTCCCTCCATTGCTTCATCAACATTTTACGTGACAGGGAGTGGGTAGAACATGGTGTCTCTTGATGCTTGGGACTTGAAATACTGGCCAGGTGAGTTGGGGGTGGGGAGATAGAGTCTAGAGGCTTCTGTGAACTATCTTTCCTTTCCCTCGTTCCACACGACCCCACCACACGCACATACCAGCCATAGACTACAAACTTATCAGCACCACTCCACTCATCAGGAGACAAAGTGAAAAGCAGTTTATTCCTCCCCTCAAAAATTGGGGGACCGCAGTCCACTGTGTTGAAAACACTTTGCTAGGTGCTATGTAAAGGTGTTGGGGCACGGTGCACTATTTGAGGACAGTCATAAAAGATTTATGAATGTACTAAATAAAAGCTTAGCATGGGTGTGTCTAGAAATGGAGTGCTGAAGTCCTTTTAGACCCCTGCAGTGCCTCTAATGAAGCATGAAGGTGTTGGGGCCAATGTCTTGGTACGCAGCATTCCCTCCCCCCACTACCCTGTTTTTCTTTTTCTCATCCACCAAGCAGCACATGAGTAGGAACCTCACCTCTTCAGTGGTCAGGAGATCTACAGCAGGGTTAGAAGATGGGAACTTTCTAAATCCCATAACCACTTTGTTGTTGTTGTGAATTTATTCCACAACATTGTCTAAACCAGGGGTTCTTAACCTTTTTTGTTCCACAGACCCCTTTGCCAGTCAGGTGAAAATCACAGACCCCATACTAATTCCATACTATGCTGTGTATTATTTAATAAATATATCACACCTGCACCAACACATCCCCACAAGAATAATTTTTTTTTTGAATTTTCAATTCAAGCTCATGGATCCCCTGAAATCTTTCCATGGACCGCAACGGATCCGTGGACGCCTGGTTAAGAACCCCTGGTCTAAACATTTTCTTCATCTATTCCCATTGATCTCACCTTACAGATCTTCATTACATTTCTCTTCAGCATCCTCAAAATTTTCACTTCCTTAATGTTTTTCCTTTCCTTCCCTTTAAGTTGTATGAACCAGAGCTGGAACTAGAGCTCTTTTGGGAAGATAAGCCCGTTGCTGAAGAGGAGGGAGGGATTACTTTCAGATCCTAGAAGGTATATTTGGGCATGTCAGCACCTTGTTTTCATGCATATACATATATTGCTTATTATTTCCTAAATGCATCACAGTAAAATCCCTCAAATAAAAGTCCTATTAATATTGAATCCTATCTACTATAGACCTATGGGCACTATCAAAAACAAATATGAACCCTAATGATAAAACCACTCTCTGTGTGGTTAGGGAAAGAAATACATGTTAAGCAATAAAAGCATGGATCAGACAAGCCCAAACTTGAATCCTGCCTTATATACTGACTGGTTGTATGACCTTGGGTCCTCTTCTGTGGAATGGGTTAGCTATTGCTGCTGTTGCTGATATTATCATCAGTATAGTTTCCAAACACTGGGCTGTCCTCTGCCTGCATTCTAGATTGTCCTTGCCCCTTAAAATGTGGAATCAAGAGCTGAATATAATATACTAGACCTAGTATGACCAAAGTGATATATAATGAGACTAAAACTTCCCTGATCTGGGCAATACACATTTATGAACACAACCCAGGTGTGCATTAGTGAGAGTGACACCCGCACACATTGTTGGCTCAGTTGTGGTCGAAACCCTTGGGTCTTTTTCTCACAAACTGCAAATGAGAAAGGTTTCCCCATGTCCATCACTGACTCCCATCCTTCAAAGGCAATGGAATTAACAAAAAAATTAGGAGTTTTTATTTCAGTTAAATTCCATGCTATTTGACAAACAAGGGAGATGTTTCTCACCTATCACACAGCCCAACTGTAGCAAGTGTCTGTGATTTACTGGTTCATGCCAAGCAGAGAAAAGGTAGAATTCTCAGGTAGACTGTGAAAAGAAAATGGAGAGTGGGCTGGCAAGGACTAGTTAGAAGTGCCATTTCAGAGCATATGAAATATAGAAACAACTTTCTGCTAATGAAAATTATCGTTAAATTTGCCAGTAATTCTACCTGTCCACCTCCAGCTACCACTTCTCTATCTCTTCTACTTTTCACAGTACACTTATAGAGAGATCCAAGAACAAGGACTCTGAGTCAGATAGAGTTGGGGAAGAATCATGACTTTAGAATCATGACCACTGTGTGATCCAGACTAAATTAACCTCTTAGAGACTTTGGTCATCTGTAAAATGAGGATAGTAATACTTAGCTTACCTGGTTGTGAGGACTGAGGGAGACAAAATTGATAAAGCACATGGCACAGGGCACAGACTAAAGAGTACACCATAGGCAACCAGTACAAAGGGTAACCTTTGAGAAATAATGGTTTCCAGGACAAAATTCAAGCTCCGGAGCATGGCACGAGGCCTCTTTTGACAGGCCCTGCCTCTTTCCTGAACTACCTGCAGTTTCCTGAATTTATCTCGATCTCTGGTACTTCAATGCCTTATTCATACTATGTTCTCTGGAAGGCCAGCCCCAACCCAGTCCATCTAGAAAACTTTCACTTACTTTCAAGATTCAGGACAGATATCAGCTTTACTGCAAAGCATATATCGAGAGACAGTTCTCCACGGATCTCTCACATTTCTACACATCTTGCAAGAGAGGAACTCGACAGCACTCTTTGCAGACCATCTTTTCAAGATGTTTATATAAGGACCAACCTTGGAAGACAGAGATAGTGTTTCCCTCTGGAGCAAATGTAGGAATGCCTGCTGCCAATCATAATAGTATGGGTTCCCTAAGCCTAGGGTTCCTCTCCTGTAACATGACCCACTATGTATTCAGGTGACATCTGGCCCTCTTTGTATCATCTTGTGGTTCTTAGTTTGCCGGATCTGCTATAACAAATACTACAGACTTTGCCTTAAACAACTGGAAATTTGGAGGCTAGAAGTCCAAAATCAAGGTGTTGGCAGGATCCTGTTTTCTCTGAAGTCTGTAGCGCCCTGATGGTGGCTGGTTGGTAAACAATAGCTCAATCTGCCTCCATCACATAGCCAGCTCTCTTCCTGTCTGTCTCCTCCTGTGTTCAAATTTCCTTTGCTTATAAAGACTCCAGTCATAATGGATTAAGGCTCACCCTGATTCAGTTTGGCCTCATCTTAAGTAAGAGGATCTTTGAAGACCCATTTACAAATGAGTTCACACCCACAAGACCAGGGATTAGGATTTGAACATGTCTTTGTGGGAGACATGATTCAATTCATATATGCGAGATTTGGGGCCTAGGGAATGGATGTAAAAATGCTAAAATCTGGCTATTGCAATTGCCATGAGCAATAAACTGTTCTTCATCTCTGACCCAGGAGTCTCATGTCTTCCACCACCATCCATGAAACTGGCAGACTTAACTTGTTCTCTTGCAAATAAGATAAAATCTGAGACCCTTCATATTTCTTGGTAGTATGGTCCCTCTCTTCCCATTTCATCCCATCATAGCAGTGTAAATTGCTATCCTTATGCCCTATTTTCATATTACCAAACTTTGCAGACTTTACCATGTTATTCATTATCTATATAATTTTCTTATAACTGTATCCTCAACATCTGTCAGTGCCTGGAACACAAAGGATGCTCGTATTTTTTGCTGCATGAGTGAATGTGGTCAGCCTCAGCATTTCGTCTAAGACTCTTCCCATTGCTGGAACATGGCCAAGGTGATGTCTGCTGTTCTTGGCTTCGTTTCTAAATGTTCTGTGCTCCCTTCTGCTGTAAACCCTTGATCACCTCTCCTTTCCTGCCTTTGAATGACCCCTTCAGTTCTGGTGCCTGATGAGTTATTTCTGGCTCCTGTTTCCTGACTCTCTTCCTTTCTCTTGGAAATTCTTACACTAATAACAAATCCTCATTTGAAGAGTCCCTCAGGACCTCTCCTTTTAGTTCCTAGACAACTACCAGGAGTGGAAAACATTCTCATTCTATCATGCAACATTTTAAATAAATGCCTTCTCTATTTTAGTTCAAGCCAACAATAATAAATGTAGACTAGACAAGGATAACCCCAAATACAGGACTCTGCAATACTCTCCCAGAGACCTTTCTCCCAGTTGCTCTCCAACAGCATTTTGGTATAGTAATTCCTTATTCCTTTAGTCAACAAATATTTCTTGAGTTCCTCTTAATAGCAAGGCAGTATCCTTCCCATTGTGAGGAATACAAGATGAATCAGGCATGATTTCTGCCCTCAAGATGCTTACTGGTTAGTGATAAAATATACACAAGTTATGTGCCACAAAAATACTGCAAGATTCCACACAAAATAACATCTGTGCTGCCTCCTGAAAATATAGTTAAGGTTTGGAAGAGTCTCAATTAAAGGATCAGGGTGAAAGTTTCAAAAAGTTTTCTAGGCTTAGGGAAGAGCTCCTGCAAGACCTCAGGTCAGGAAAAGTTAGTGCCATTGGAACAAGACCAGTTTGTTTATTTTTGGCCTGAGTATTGAGTACATATAGGAGAAAAGAAATGTACAGTTGTAATGGTAGATTATGGCCAGAGCAGGAGGCCATTAGGATTAGGATTTGTTATGAACATTTTAGCATTCTATAGGCAATGAGGAGGCACTGAAAGTTTTCTGATCACAAGAAAAACTATATCACAGGAAAATTAACCTGGCAGTAGATATAATAATGGAATGGAGTATGGAAGGATTAGAAGATTTTTGGGAAGCCTGTTGACAGTACATTCCAATGCAATGGTTCAGGTGAGAAGTACTGAGAGCTGGGGCATGGGTAATGGCAAGAGAATATGAGTAGGGGGCAGATTCAAAACATATTTTGGAACTTGGGAAGAGGGAGCCCTTGAGTGGGAATGAATGCCTGCTTCAATCAAATGTCATTTTGCAGACACTTTGCAACATCCAATTAACATATCTCTGTCTAGTCTATAAGAATATCATGAAATGTGGTCAAATGTCTTGTTCAAATTGAGATGTTTTGCTTTTCCATTTTCTTTCACCTACTCTGATCTTAGCAAACCTGGACTTCTGCCTTGTCATCCACACTTTTATGCATTTACGAACCACTTTTTAAATAATCAATTTCGTAATGTTTCTCTTGACAAATATTAAGCTCATCAGTGATTTGTAAAATGTGAAGATTGTGGAATATGACCCTTATGCAGGGTCTGACATAGTAGGGGCTCAATAAATATTTGTGAATGAAAAATTGAACAACTCTTCAGACTTTTGCTGCTTTTTCCCATTCCCTATGATTCATAAACATCTACTAATGGTCCTATGATTCCACAGAACCAGTTAATGTTTAGAGGTCAGAGGGCTTGAAGATCATTTGGTATAGCTCTATTATTTGATGGATGAAGTTATGGGATTTTTTCCAGAGTTAGGTTGAAGACTTGAACTTCTTTAGAGCAATCTAGTTCCATTAAAAAAGATTTTTTTTAACCTAACCTCAGGTTTCAACTCTCTTTTAACTATGTAGGCTCTATTCTCCAGTCTGCAAATACTTGTCTTTGTTTTAGACTATGAAAGCAAAATAGGACTTAGGCAGTTTATTTCAAAGAGATTTATCTCCCAATGGGGTTAACTTTGAAGGTTAGACATCCCAGGCACTTACCTCCTTCAGGACTAGCGTACTAGCTTAGGAACTACTCAAAGTCAGTAGAGTCACCAAATTCATCAGATTTGGCTTTTAAATACCTGCGCTTTTCAAGACATGTACTATGTTTATTTTAGTTTCCTGGTTGCTAAAACAAATACCATGCAATGGGTTGGCTTAACTACAGGAATTTATTGACTCAGTTTCAGAGGTTAGAAGGCTTGCTTTTTCTTGGGATCAGTATCTTCTGGCTGGCCAGCAATTTTACGGGTCTCATGGCTTTTCCATCATATGTCAACACATATGGTAATATCTTCTCTTTTCTCCTCCGGGTTCCGTTGGCTTCTGGCCTTTAGCTGCTCCCCATGGCTTCTCCCTCTCAATGTCTGAACTTCATTCTGCTTATAAAGGACTCCAGTAATCCAGATTAAAGCCCAGCCTGATTCAGTTCGGCCACACATTAACTGAAGTAACATGTTCAAGAGATCCTATATACAATGAGTTCACACCCACAGGACCAGGGGTTGGGACCTGCACATGCTTTTTGTGGAAGACATGATATAAACTCTGAAGCCAAATAGGTATTTTCCCAAACAGAGAAGTTTTAAGTATAGGAAGAAAGAATTGTATAGTAGAAAGAACAACAAACTTGAAATCAGAAGACATGGATTCTGGTTCCTAGATACCATTTACTAATGAGTGACCTTGGATAAGTTTCAGTCTCTTCAATTTAAAATGGAGATATTAATAATACCTCCAACTACCTCATTGAATTATTTTAAGCATCAAATGAGATAGTATATATGAAAGCTCTTCGTATACTGCAGATTTTATACAGTATGGTATTATTACATCATCACAGTAAGCCTATTGCTGCCCAACATGGGACAGTAAATATACATCCAAAAAAATTGATAGGCTTGTTAAACTAGTCCCATTACATTACCCTACTTCATATTAGATGTAATGCTAAATTCTTCTCCAACACAACTCTAGGTCCAAAGCCACTTAATAAGAATCAAAGATTTCTATGATTAATTGACATGTTAAAGAAAAGGCAAAGTGGCAGTTAAAAAACAAAAACAAAAACAAAAACTTTCCTTGCCTTTTAGCTTATCTCTCCCTTTCCCCAGCCTTTATTCTTCTGATTTATTCAAGAAAGAGAGCATAAAAGCATCTTATTAGCAATTCTTATCCAGGAAATATGAGCACTTAGGATCAATTGAAAGGGAACTGGGAGATGGAGGGGCGGGGGCAGAAGAAGAATGTTACACAAAAAAGAGAGAAAAAAAAAAACTAGTTTAATGGCAAAACAGTTAAGAATTAATATCACTTTGTGTGTGAATTTTCAGATATTTAAAATATCCTTGCAAATGTTTCGCTTTATTGCCTCTACATGTTTTCCCTTTCCATGAACCTTCGAATGCTTAGAAATAGTTCAAATTCATCTAAATTGTAAGTACGATTTTGGAGGCAGTATAGGCAAGGGTGTTACTGTTTCAGATGCCGTTAAAGTTGAAATTGCAAAGTAGGCTGATTTTTATCATAATAATCTTCTGGGGGAAGGTAGTGCTGCCCTCCCAGCAGAAGTTCTGAAATTGTTGATTTTTTTTTTTTCCTTCTTCTTCCTAAGGGGGGTTTCTGGAAAATGCTGAAGGCACTTAGTATGTTGATACCCTGGTGACAAAAGCTAGATTTCTGTCTGCAGCTTTCATTAAGATTAGCCTTTAGCCTATGCCCTCGTCATGTGCAATTGCTAATCCACATGTAGATGCTCTCTGAGATCCGCACATGTTCAGCAATCTGATTACATCTTGTAAATGTATGTTTCACTCCTCTTGTCATCCTTAATTTTCAGAGATGTGAACATAGTCACATTTGTGTCTTTCCTAGTCCATTTAACTTTTAACCAGGTAGTCTTATCAAAGCCTACCCCAACTTCCCAGCAAGCTGAGAGAAGCTAGAAATCTCCGGATCTTGACTTTACTCTGAGGATCGGACGTTTTGTGTGCACAGTTCTCACAAATTAAAGAACTTGACTAATTTAAGAGATGATAAACGTCTCTCCTAAAGGAAATTGTTCATTTCAAGGTTCATTTCGAAGATGTTTTTAACCCAGCGTTGCATCTGAAGGAGGCAGAGAGGCTAAGAACCGTCCCCAAATATGGAGGCTTATCACCCGGAGATGCCTCCAGTCGAGCTGACAAATCCCTGACGTGAGAAATAGATTTTCCTCCATAGGGCCTCGGCGTGTCAGGGCGGGAGGGGGATGGGCAGTGGGCCATCAAGGGAGTCGTCTCCGGCCTTTCTACGTCTCTCAACACCATCCCTCCCCCACCGCGCCTAGTCTTTCCCGAATCCTAAACAAGTCGGCGGGAGAGAGGCCCCGGGGGCAAGCTGGACAGGGAGGCTCGGCCTTTGTGGCTTTGCCCTCGACGGTGGCGCGGAGGCAGAGGGGGGCGGGGACACGAACCGGAGACCCTCAGCCAGGGCCTGACCCCCAGGTGCATTGTCCGGCGGGGCCCGCCCCCTTCCGCCGGGCCGCGACCCCGTCTTCACTGGACCCCCTCCCAGCGTCTCCCTCCGCCGGCCGCACCGACCTCCCAGGCCCCAGACCAGGGGCCAGATGTAGAAAGTAGTCCCCAGGCTGGCAGCGGCGGCGCTGTCCACTCGGCGGTCCGCACTCCTCCAGCCGCCGCCTTACTCCGCCCCCAGGCCGGACTCTCTGGCCCCCCTCCCCGCCTCCTGCGAGCCGGTGTCCGTGCGCCGGCCTCGCTGCAACCACAGAGACCAGCCGCTGGCCGCGCCGCGTACGCCAGTGCCCGAGCGGGAAGCCCAAGTGCACGCGTCCGGCCGCGGCGCGGGAAGCTCCCGAAGGCCGGAGGCGGGGGCCGGCAGACGGACAGTGGCTGCGGGGCGGCTGGGGAGCATGCCCACGCAGTCCCGCTGAATGGCGCCTTCTCTGCGACCCCTCGCCTGGCTGCGGCCGCCAGAGATGCTGCTCCGCGCGCTCCTGCTCTTGCAGCTCCTCGGCTCTGTTCCAGGTGGGCGCACTTTCTTCTGCGTTGCTTTTGAGGGTGTGAGGCGTGAGCAGGCAGGAGAGGGATGGGAAAAGATGAAACGGGGTGTGTGTGTGGGGTCGCTCACCACCGCTCCCTGAGCCCTTCCTGCGGCCTGGCCGGAGCCGCTAGCTGGAGGCAAGTTACCCGCGGGTTCTGCCGGGGGTGCGGGCAGGGCTGTGGGAACTTCTCCCGGTGCACGCCCCTCTCCACTGATTCCCCAAGCTACGGGCTGCAGGGCTGTTGCGGCCGCTGTCCACTCTCTCCCGTTCCTCCTCGCTCCATTGTCCCGACTTCGTCTCCCTCCCCGCCTCCGCCGCCAGCCCGGGCTCCGGGCCCGGGGCCCGCCTGCCGGGGCAGCCGCGGCCGCACGTGGCTTTTATTTATATTGTTTCCTTAGTGGCAGCCTCGTCTAGCAGGGGGCGCCGCGGTTCCGCGCGGCTTCCCCTGCTTGTAGTGGGGGTTCCCCAGCGTTTGGCGGGGTGGAGGGAACATGGATGGTGAACCAGCGCCGAGATCACCATCCTTAGTACCCCCCAATTCCCCGGATCCGGATCGAGTGAAGAAAAGAGAGTTGAAAGTTGCTTGGTGGGTTTGTGCCCCGGAGGGAAAAGCTGGGACGGAAGGTGTCTAAATAGTATATATTCTCCGCAGCCTGGTATTTTGGGGCAGAACCTGAGGTGTGTAGGGATCTGAGGGTTGCTCCATACTCCAGATTAGCCTTGCGCAAATTTGGATGAACCAGTTTGTCTCTTTTGCATCCGTATTGATTTCCTTAAAGAGATAAACGTGTAAAGTGGATGCCGGGGGTGGGGGTGGAGTAGGGGGGAAGAGGAGAGGTGTTTGGGAGAATGGGTGATGTTATTTATTTACAGATTACAAACGCCGGACTTTTGTTTTTCTGGAGGAGTTAGTTTCTGTTAGCATGAGAAAAGGATCAAAGTCAGATGTTGCTCGGAAACACAATGGGCGCCTTCCGGAGTGTTCAGAGCAGTGCAGGGCTGTTAGGGTCGCTCGCGTTGCCCTGGGCATACATCAGGGGAATTCAGGGGCCTGGGCGTGGGAGCGTGACTAGCATGCGCTGTTTCTAAAGACCTGCCTTGATGAGAAACAGAGAAATCAACTCCGGAAACTTGTAATCGTGGATTCAAAACGATCAGGAGGAAGATGAAATCTTCCCCCCAAACCCAAACTCTTCACTCAGCTCCTATCAATATTGCAAGACTTTTGCCGGCCTTTGCACTAAATGCAGGAGGTTACCGGGTATTAGTTGGTCATCGGATGCTTTGTTTGCGAGGCCAGGGGCGATGTGTCTGCTTAGGATAAAGCCCTTCCTTTGCTCTGATAAAAATGTGTGTTGGTTGATTAAGCAATATCCTATCCCTATTAGACAGTAAGGACCAATTAGTCACGCATTTTTTCCAACAGTTGGTAGTTCAAAAAAAAAAAAAAAATTGAAATAAGTTTCCTAATCCGATCACCCACTGGGAACAAGCAGCAAGAGTTATCAACTTTTCAGAGTCTATTGTTTGTCCTTTAAATACCTAGCTCGCTCTGCAGAAATTAAGTAAATGGATCGCTTTCAAGGAAAGGAGCCGGAGTCTTTCCCATAAAAGGGCAGATTTAAAAATACAAACTTGTAATTTGTCACAAAAGATAAACGCACTTTCCAAAGGAATAGATGCCAAAGGAGGGTTCCAAAAACACTTCAAGAGACAAGGAAATAAACTTGCTTGTTCACAGAGTTGGAGTTTTGCTAATGATTTCTTGTAAAATTAGACTTTTACGACTTACTCTGTTCAAGATCTTTTTGACAAGCTTGTAAAAGTAGCAAACAGCTTGTGCTCAGGAGTTTCCCCGATGATTTTAAAACCACCAAGGAACTTGAGAACAGGATTCATAAAAAGGAATAGTAGTTTTTAAAATCTTCCCTATACTTTTAGTGTTGATTTTGTAAAAGGTGATTACTCTGATTTTTTTTGAAAGGTTTGCTGAAATTCAGACTGTTTACTAAGGTAAATCAATATAGATAAAGATAACTTTATCTTATTGATACACATACTCACTGAGTACATGTTTTACAATTATGTGTTAAGAAATGATTTTATGCCTATAATTCTGAATATGCTTTTCCCCCTTTTCCTTATAGGAGTATGGTGCTTTAGTGACCTGTTTTTTATAAAAGAACCACAGGATGTAACTGTCACAAGGAAGGACCCAGTCGTTTTAGATTGCCAGGCTCAGGGAGAAGTTCCTATTAAGGTCACATGGTTGAAAAATGGAGCAAAAGTGTCTGAAAATAAACGGATCCAGGTTCTGTCTAATGGCTCTTTATACATCAGTGAGGTGGAAGGCAAGAGAGACCACGCTGATGAAGGATTTTACCAGTGCTTGGCAGTGAACAAATATGGAGCCATTCTTAGTCAAAAAGCTCATCTTACCTTATCAAGTAAGTGTTTAAGTTCTTGATTGTTGACATTTTTCATTGCTGCATTTCAATAATTTCTTGATTTTTTAATGTAATAGCATATATAATAAGCATTTTATTGGAGATGATGGTTGATGAGAATGCAGGCAGAGAAAATATGAAAAAACAGCTTATAAATATTAAATGAGTGGTTGAGAACAAACGTTACATATAGAATGCCAAGTAAAATAATATGTGTAGAGGTGGCTTACATAAATTTCAAGTATTGCACGCTATGAGAAGAGCTGGGTGTAGAAGGTTGGCCAAGACAACAAAAATTCTTTTAAAATCTCATCATTTGGAAATTAGTCATTAAAGGAAGACAATCACAAGCAAGTCTTCTGCTTTGTAGATAATCCTCACTGTTAAATCTTTCTTATAGTCCTACCTTCCATTTCTCTGACTGCTTTTAGATCACCCATGTTACTTTTTAATTGTAAGAGAGGGCATTGGTCGGTAACTCTGAAGCCTTTGAAGTAGTCCTAGTCTTTTCCTGCTGGGTGGGAAAGAGATTAAGGTCATTTCCATATTATGCCTCATGGATTTAAACTCGATCTGTTCACTTTTCCCCAGTTGTCATAAAGTTTGCTAATGATTCCCTTTATATTATTAACCCCATCAGATCAACCGTTTGTCCAAGTGATCTATTGCATGGTGGTTGATCTGATAACTGTTGAGTGTAAAGATAGACCTAGGACAGGTTATGGAACTCCTTGTTCTTACTGAGGCTCTCCAACTCTTCAGGTGATCTGATTTATCAAATAGCACTCAAGATTATGATACACTATTTACATCTTTTTAAAAAGCTGTATTAAATTTATAGGCATCCTAGCTACATGTTTTAGTTAATCCACAGAAGATAGCTTTTGCATTATACCTACAAACTGTTCATTTACAAGATAAACAATAGGAAGAGGGAATTCTTGAGATAAAGGCACAGTCTTTAAGAAATAGCTTCTTCAAGGTCTACAAAGTTGAAATTTAGGAAGCCATTGGCAGGAATCTCCTAGGTGAAGGTAACTATTGTAACATTCCATGTCCATATTTTATCTATACTCATCTTAGTGACTTATTTCATTTGCACAATATTCATTACATAGGGAAAACATTTTGCAAATATATTTTATATTAAATATTTATATTTTATATTAAAATATATCAGAATATTAGAAAAGTTGCCAATTCTAGGGCCCTACAAAAAGAATAGCATAAATCTAATAGTATTTCTGTTAATTTTGTTTTTGCTGTAATCTTTGGCTAATAATCTTTTTTCTCTTTTTGGTTGAATAATGGTTTTTCTGTACAATACTGTTTTCAGACTGGTGTGCGTTTTATGCTTATGTTCTGTTTAATTAATTTTTGTCTAATGTAAAATTATTTTATAGAGTTGTAATTTTTCCACTTTTTTGGGAGTTTGGGGAATCTTGTGTTTTCATACCCAGGAACTGCAACTTGTATTACCTTGGTGTGGGAGGATGGTAGGGAGAGGGGAGGGGAGGCCTTAAAATGATGAAGCATTTGTCATAGGCACACTTTATTTCCAGGACCTCCTCAGAAGTCTGAAAGAATTCTAGAGCTCCCAGAAGCACTTTGAAAATACACAGAGCTTAACTCTGGGCAGTGTGTGATAAATGAGAAAAAAACAAACAAACAACAAATGTTAGTAGTGGCTTTTTGAGTATCTTTAGATATTTTTTCCTTATATTATTAACATTAATAATACATCTTTAATTAGAAGTGAATAAGTTTGAAGTCCACTGTGGTAAAGTAGTTTTCATGTTATAAATATTAAAAACTTTTCAGTGGAACTATGTAGAACTTAGCTTTGGTTTTAAATATCAACTCTAATCATTTAATTAGGGGCCACAGTCTTCATAGGCACAAATTTTATTTAATTCTGATGAGATATTTTGCTAGGAAATTTCACTCAGTGTTATGGACTTAAAGTAAGAAATGCATGGTGGGTTTAGATTTTTCTTTGGAAATGTGAAACTTTTAGAGATTCTGAATTCACAAAGTTAGTTCTGATATTTATAAAAGCATGTGATGTAGGCTCTAATTATTTTATCCTATGTTCAGGGTAAAGATGTTATACATATAAAACTGGAAGAAAATAGGCATTAAATGCACATTCTGGTTTTGTTTTTTCTTTTTACGCTACTTCTCTTCTAGTTATTGATAGCAGTAGGGTGCAAGTGTGTTCTTTTTTTTGTTTTCTTGGTCAAAGCTTTTGTCAGCAATCATATCTTCTGGTTCAGAAATGTAATAGTACAGCACCTGGAAACCTAAAACTTTAATCTGTGCAAGTTTTAGATTTTTAACATGCAAGCAATCAAGTCTAGGTTTCCAAATTTAGGAAAGAAAAGCTGAAAGTTGCACTCTAGGCAAGAATTCCATTATTCATGTGTAAATTAGGAATTCACAGGGTTAAAAGGTTAGAAGCTGGCCAGGATGAGGTTTACCCTTGTGATAAAGAGCAGATGACCCTCATTCATTGGCCAAAGCTTTCATGTAGCTCTTCTGCAAAGTTAGTTATTGCCATGAATTGTTCTTGAGGAATGCAGAAATTCAAATGTGAACAGGCCTTTCCTTAAGTGTCACTATGAAGCCTTATCTCCCAAGCACATCAAGAGCAGGGCTGCAGGGACAAGGTTCCTCCCCAGAGGCCTGGAGGCTTTGCTTTCCTGTTGTTCATCCAAGCACAAAGAATTCGTCTTAGTTTTGCTAAGGCATCCCATTTTTTAAAGGAAAGTATAGGGTTAAAGTGATATTTAGCTTTCAAAAAAAGGTAATCCTTTTTACTGATAGCCGTTTTATGTTTTCATTTAATTAGAAAAGAAAGAAAATTGCAGGCAGCCCTTTTTCTGATTGTATGCAATATTAAGATCAGAAGATTAAACTGTTTCCTATAAGTTTCAATATTTTAAAATTTTGGCAAATGAAATTTTCACTTTCATAGGTGCTAATTCTTCTTTATATAAATAATTTAATTTAAAAATTTTAGGAGTAAGAGATCATCTATGGACATCTTGGTGTTTCTTGCATTCTTAATGTTGAAATAAGTAAGATAGGAAAGCAGTGTGATAAAACGGTCTCATATTTCAACAAGTTTAAATTAAGATAAGAGACATTTGAGGGAAGTAAAGGAGAAGGCGGGTTGTGTTCTGTGATGTGTAAAAGACTGGCTGTAAGCTAGTGATTGAACAGGAAGCTAGTTGTTTATTTCCTTTCCATAAAAGGTGGAAATTGAAGTCTTAGGATAGAGGGAAAGAGAACATAAAGCTGGCTTATAGTTTGTAGAGTCTTCAGGGCTGGGTGAAATACAATTTTGTAGGTGAGAATTTGTAGCTGGGAATAGCAAAGAAATTATTGTAACTTTATGATGGATCTTTTTTCACAATTCTTAGATTAATTTTGGCATAAGTAAAGTTGTTTAGGAGTACATTTCTATAACTTTAAGTAGCAATAGTTATTTCTTTTGAAAGGATGTAGGTTGTTTTCCAAGAGTAAAGTGTTTTAACACTTCAGTTTAAATTGAGATGAAATTTGAGGGTTTTTGTGGGATTAATGAAAAACTATTCTGTGGGTGTGGTTTCTGTTTTAAAGAGTGATGCATAAATTATAGTCCAAAGTAGATTTTGCAATGTGAAGTTAACAATGTAGTGAAAACATTTAAAGAGAGAGCCATGTTTTCTTTTAAATGGGGGCGCGGGGGGGAAGAAGGGGTGTACTAAATTGGAAAGAGAAAGGTAAAAACTATGAGACTGATAGTCTAGATTTTGAATTTTGCTAATGATCCTGGACCCAAGATGAGCAAGATTTTGCTACACTGGCACTATTTTATTGAAATTTATAGGCTCTGTAAAGAATAGAATCATTTACCTGTGCGTTTGTTCACTTCAAATCAAACTGCTCTTTCTTGTATATTAGACGTTATCTGCCAACAGTTGATGCTTTCCGGGATGCAAGAAAAGTCACCTTTTAAAAAAAGGGTAGGAAGTTGAAAAGTACATATTTAACCTAAAATTGACCATCTTAAAATTGCCTAAGTGAAGTCAAGTTAGTAAAAGTAGCACATTCAGGTCTACAGGATTTTTCTTTTTTAATGATACTTGCTTCTTAAAGACTGTCCACTTAAAAGGTTTATCACGTGCCTGATAATCTCTTGGTAATAGAGCCAGTTTTTCCCACTTTGCAGTTGATTGGTGAGTATCATTTCTCATCTTCAAAAAACAGAAACACTATCTCACAGTTTTTGAAAGTTGTTGTACTTTTATTTTTTAATGAAGCAGAATCCACTGAGGGGTAGAATTATAATTTCCTTGAAGATATGTATAAATGTTTTTATTTATTTTATTCCTGCTCAACTTCTTACTGGAATTTTAAAAGTGCACTTGGTGTGGCCCCCTTTTGTCAACTATCTCTGATTATTCTAAATAAAGGGTCTCACTCAGCAGTTGTTTGCCTAAGGATTTGTTTTCATTGCTCCTGAGTTTAACAGCTGGGCCTATTGATTAAGTTTAGAGAAATTTAAAAGAATAGCAAAAAAAATCTTTTTACACAGGGTTTTAGATTGAAGGGGTATTTCAATTAAGAGCATTTGAGGTTACTTTATTGAAAACCATGATATTGTTGACTACAGTTTTAAGAGATGACTTTTACCTCTCATAAGCAGGGTTGCTCAATTAGGATTGATTGCTTTCAGTTTTTAAGCTGGTAATTACTATTTATATGAAAAATAATCAATAATGTTGAGTCAGGCATTTTGTTGAGGATCCTACTTGAATTTTAAAAACAGCTATGATTATTGGGATGTTTTAAAAGAAATCCTAAAAATCACACCCCAAATTAAGTTTTCATTCCTAGACAAAACCATTGTAATGCTTTTGAAAGTTTTAAGTGTCCAGACTCCTTATCAAAGCTATTTTTTTCTATTCAAAATTTTTGACAGGCTTTCTGTAGATGATCAAAATCTTTGACAAAAAGTGTCATCTCTTATAAAATCCTTTCCTTTTTGTTCCTTTTCTTGTCTTATTCCCTTTTTTTGACATCTAATGTTTTTGCTGAACAGTAGCAGTAATAATAGTTCCTGATTATTAAAGGGAATTTGTATAAAGTTTCCCTATTAATTAGAGATAGCCTTTTATCTGTCAAGAAATCTCTGTTTCCCAAGAGTTTCTTTTTACATCTGAATTTATTAATCATGCTATTTTTCTCATTTATCCTAATATGATGAACTACATTGACATTAAATTTACGTTGTGTTCCTTGGATAAACCTACAATATTATGATGTGTTAATTTAAAGCTGTTTAAAAACTCATTAAAATCCTGGTAAATAAGAGAGGAAGAGGAAGATAACAGTTAGAATCATTGAAGCAATGTGTGCAGTTGATCTGTACAGAGTGATCCTGCAGTAAACAGTTGACAATGGTGATGTACAAAAAAGGTAAAAAAATGTCCCAGATTACCTTCAGTAGCTGTAATTCTGGAGCCAAGTGAACTGCTGTAGAGATTGCAGATAAAGACATCACCCTCACAAAGGTATCTGACACTAATCTGACAAAAAGTCTCCTGACTTACATTCCTTGTGTTGTTTTTTTTTTTTTTTTTTTCTTTTCTTAAACTCTGGTTCTCAGAAACTGCTTTTGATGAACCTTTAAAAGCCAAATTCTTAAAGACTGAGCAGAAGGAGTGAATTGAAGATGTTTGTTTTTTCAGTTTCTGGAGGTTTGCCCTTTTCCTCTTGTTTATATATTTTTTCATAACCTTAGCATCTGTAGTGGCTAATCAAGTGAGTGTTAGAGAATGCATTCACTGCTCAGGATTCTGTTTTCAAATTTGGGTCCTCACTGGACTTAGTCCTCAAGACCTTTGGAAAGGAAATTTTATTTTTTAAATTTGTTTATGAAACTATAGTGAATCTCTGTTTATCTGGAATAGCTTGGCAGTTTTTTTTTTTTTTTTT